>PVIA01010696.1:0-49987 GCA_004024845.1 Tonatia bakeri
AGACTCACTCCAGCTCTGGATGCTCTGGAGAGTGACAATCTGTTGACAATGCTCTAGTTGGCTGCTTCAGGCCAGACGTTCTTGACAGTCACCCTGGGGGTGCCTGGAAGGAGTGGGGGGCTGCCCAAGACATCGCTGCAGCCCACGTGCACGGCAGCTGTGGCTCTGCAAGCACATATTTGAGAGGGAAAATCATTCTCCTTCAACAATAAATCTGGCAGCTGCAGGAGATGCAGATCCCCGGCCCTGGGGTTTTCCAGGCCCTGTCAGACTTCTGGCTCCAGCCCAGGGTGCTTTTGTGCCAAAGACACAGGAGCGGAAGCCTGATTCACCCGCTCCCGGCCCGACGGTCCGATTGGGACTCTGCACACACCGCCACACAGAGCGCACACTCTGGACTGCTGCTCCCTGCTGCTCTACGCAGTTCTGCCTCCCGGCGGTCCCGCACCGTGTCCCAACCCCACAGGGAGTCACAGAGAAGCAGGGAGCCACAGAACCTCTGCACTGGGAGAACTGGAGAGACTTGATTCCATTGGTCTCCCAATCTTCTCAGTTTTGTTCAAAGAAAATGAAATCACCAAAAATGGTAACTTTCAAAATTCAACTTTATAACATTGGCTTATTGCAGAGCCAATAAGGGAAGACAGTCATGCTGTTTAGATAGACCTTATAATGGGAAATCCAGGACTAGGAGTGAGAATTAAAATCACATTAACATCGGCATTCGGTTTATTTCTCTGTGTGTTGTTGTTGTTGTAGACCATTAAGAAGATAAGTAGCTGAACATGGTAATAGTTTTTAATTAGCTTGTAATCTTAGAATACCCTCAATTACACAGAGGTGGCTAAGAAGCATCATTTGAAGTCTATTTAAAAACAAGTTCCCCTGTCTGTCTCCGGGAGCCAGAGTGGCAGGCTCCGCAGAGGAAGTTCCTCAGAGTCACGGAACGTGCCTCCCACACTGTGGGTCTCCGCGCTCAGTGTGCGCGCAGCACCTGGCTCGTAGTCGGGACTTGATCAATATTTGTTGAATGAATGGATCAATGGACAGTTTGCTTGATGTTTTAATCTTGAGTCTATCTTCTTGTCAAACTTTCCACCATATTCTCAGGGAAGACGGATGGACGGATTGATGGATAGACAGACAGGGATCTAGGAGTGTCTCAGAGTCATCATTCAAAAAATGAATTCTCATTGTGTAGTGCCCTAAATGGAAAACCCACTTTTACATTTTGTTCTTTAAAAATGTTTATGTATTCATTTTTAGACAGAGGGTAAGGGAAGGAGAAAGAGAGGAAGAGAAACGTCTATGTGTGAGAGAAACATCAATCGGTTGCTTCTTACAAGCGCCCCAGCCTGGGACCAGGCCCACAACCCAGGCATGTGCCCTGAACGGGAACGGAACCAGTGACTTTCCAGTTTATGGGATAATGCTCCAACTGAACCACTCCAGTCAGGGCCCACATTTATGTTTCCACACGAAAACCTTTACTCCTGTGGGGACAGACCTTCACCTTGCTAGAACTATATTGCCTAGCTTCCCTAGCAGTGACATTTGGCTATTTAAACAAGTTCTCATGGGCAGAACGGGAGCAGAACCAAGGTATATAACTTCTGCATCACTTGCTTATGGGAAAATGTTTTGCCCCCCATTCCTGCTCTGCCCCGCTCCCTCTGAGCAGGGATGCAGACATGGCAGTGACCCAGCTCTGACCACGAGGGTGAGGACAGCTCTCCAGAGGAGAGCAGAGCAAGAAGACAGAAGAAGCCTGGGTGCCGAATGCCATCTGGAGCAGAGCTTCCCTGCCCGCCTGGGCCCTCCACCCCCAGCCAGTCGTGTGACAGAGAAATGTCCTTCAGTCTGGTTAGGGTCTCTGTCCTAACTACCACATCAGCCCAGGATTTACACGCAATTACAATCACATTTTGCAGAGGATGATTTTTACTAAAACTATGAAAGGCCAGGGTAAGGTATATAGTGTGTGGAAACCTAAAGGGAAATTAGAACCCTCTCCCCCAGCACCCAGCCTCACAGGTGGAAAGGGCCAGGTGGGGAGACACTGGCAGGAGAGGGACCAGTTTGCAGTGATGCTGAGGAAAGACACGCAGGGGCCTCACAGGCCTTCCATGATCCGGAGCCCTGCCCACCCCCCTCAGTCCCACATTCTGACCTCGGAAGGGCAGGAACAGCCATTCAGAGAAGCAGTGGCTTTATGTCTTCATTGCCCCAGGCCTCCACTCTGACCCAGAATTCCAAGTCTTCCTTTTTCATGAAGACGGTGTGTATCGGTGTGCATGTATGTGCACACATACATGTCTGTGCATGTGTGTATGCCTGAGTGCGTGGATGCATGTGTGCAGTATGCACGTGTGGCGCTATGAGGGCCAGACAGAGGGGCGGAGGCTGAGAATTTAAACAAGGCCCTGTCTGGAAGGCACGCTCTGACTCCTGTTCTGTTTGTCGTGCCGACCATCCGGCCGTGGCGGATGTGGCTCTCACACTGGCCTTGGCTTTCCCCGTGGACCTCAGAGTGCGGTTGTCCCTGGGCGGGGCCCCTGGGGTGCAGGAGCCCCTGTCAGCCTAAGCCTTCCTCCTCACCCCAACACAGAGCCCACAGAGCTGGCACCCCCGCTCGCTCACAGCTTCTTACGTGGCCCCTCACTTCCAGGGGACTCGTCTCGCTCCCTTTCGATCTGTCTGAAGCTGGCACACAACCCCGGACTACAGGGGGACTTTGATCTGAGTAATGGAATCAGGCAGAGGGAGATAGTAACATCTGCTGAAACCCCTTTCGGCTGGCTCTGGGCTCGATTATTTAATGAGGGCAACTTCTGGAAAACCCTGGAAATAAAAACTGGAAGATGTGGATGGGGAGAGATGATTACCGAACTCTTCCTGCTGCCTGACAAGTCCCTCTGGAGGGGCGGACAGTGACCGAGAAGGGACTCGGCAGCGATTCAGGCTTGGCAGGCAGAGGTGTGGCTTGTGCTTGTTCCCGATGAAGCTAAATGTTCCAATCCGGTTACTTTCTATCACTGGTTCTGTCTGCTTCCCTCCTCCTGCCTCCACCCTGCAGGGCAAGTCAGGAAGAGGATGCTGGTTCCTGCAGATTCTGGGTGTGGGCCGCCACCCTCTCAGTTAGCTGACCCCCGCTTTGAAGGACGCTGGCTTGGTCTCAGCTCTGCCTTAGCCAGTCCCTGAAAGGACCAAGCTTTCCTTCCTTCCGCCTCTGCAGGCCTCTCTCTCCTTGTGGGAAATGTGTTTCTGTCCAGCTCTTGCCGTCTCTGAGGGCTTGTGTGTCCCTTGCCTGGGTGCGTGCCTCGGCAGTAGGGCCCGGGGAAGGGTGAGCTCTGGAGAGCAGGGTGCTGTGAAGGCAGTGAGGCTGGAAGTTGTAAGGGCCCGCTCAGAGAATGGCAAATGCTGCACGGTATTACTTGTCTATGGAATCAAAAAAGGATCAAAATTGTAGGAATGGAGAGTCGGAAAGTGGTTGCCAGAGGCTGGGGGTGGGGCAGACAGCGAGAGGGCGGGAGAAGGCCCACACTTTCAGCCGCAAGATGAATGAGGCCTGAGGGTCCAGTGCAGAACAAGTGCTGTGGCCGCGGTCGATGACTCGGTGCTGTGTGACTGAGATCAGCTAAGGACGTGGAACGTAAATGTCATCCAGCTGATGTACGTATAGTTTTATTTGTATCAAATCATCAGGAGGTACACTTTAAATAACTTAGAATTCTATTTGTCAGTTATACCTCAATGCAGCTGAAAAATGGGAGTTGGGAGGATGACAGACAATGTTCCATGTGGAACGCTTGGCACAGGGAGCACTCAGTCCATATTCCCCACTCCTATTCCTTCCCAACTTCCTCTCCCGCCAAGGTGCCCTGCCACAGACTAGCCCTGGCCTCTGGATTCTTCAGCATCTCCTCAGCCTCTCACTCTGAAATTCAGCCTTGACCTTGGTGGAGATGGTGAGACTCGCCCATCCACAGTGAAGGAAGCACGTCTCTAAAAGACTTCCCTCCGGTCAGCAGCTACCAGGCGCTGCAATAGCCGTTGGGCACGCTTAGTTGCAGTTCTGTCTGCACTCTTACAGGGAAGGCGTTCTTTTCTTCATTTGACAGAAAAGGAGACCGAGTCTCCGTGAAAGTAAGAATTGACCCAGCCCACACACCAGAAAGTTCTGGAGTCAAAATTTGTACCGGTTGGGCCTGGTGCCAAAGCCCACAGAATACAATGCTGCCGTGGCCACCAGAGGGGCCCTTCCAAGCTCACCTCACCCTCTGGGACCCAGTGCACAGGGGCTGGCTGGGCCGAGAGCACAGGACCAGGCCTGTGGGGGTGATCGGACGTGGCGCCCAAACGCCTGATTCTAACCACTGGGCATGACGCTCCAGGCAATGGCATACTCCCGGGAGCACTTGGGGAAGGAAGAAAGACCAGAGGGAGACATCCAGCCATAGACTCCTGAAAAGCAGGAGTTTTAAATTTGGACAGGGGCTGAAAATGAGTTGTCTTCGAGCTATCTAGAAAGAAAGAACTTGCCAAGCAAATTAATAATGTAAACAGGATTTTCCAGAATCGTTAATCCATATAATCCTGTTCAGTTCAATGAGCATTTCATAAGGGTGCTGGCGATACCGAACTGAAGAATCAGTCCTTTCCAAGGAGCTCACAGGCCGGGCCTGAAGCAAGCATCTAAGTGTTCATACACACACGCAAACAATGAATTTTTAAAATTTAATGAAAAAAATGAAGTTCTGCATGAGCCCCATGACAAGAGGCATGAACTGAGCTTGGTGAGGTCCAAGAAACTTAAGATTCAACCAGCGATTTCAGAAACCCATTCCCTTCAGAAGTACTTTTAATATGGAATGGTCACCGAGTGATTGAAATCATTCTCATCAAGTTATTAATGCAAGACATCAAAGGGCTGATACTACCTCGATACCAGTAAGCCTGGCGGAGCAAACAGTCACGAGCTCTGAAAAACTGAGATCTCACCCTTTCCAGAGACATGCTATTGTAGAATTCAGATGTGTGTTTAGTTCAAATGCACGTTCCTCTCCATCCAAGTTGGTCCAGTTTCTCCGAGGACCATACGTTGCAAGGTTCCACGTTCTGTTTCTCAGAGGGTTCCCAGAGCATTTCGCAGGGACACTGGCCATGAAAATGTGGAGAATATCGGACAGAGGGGTGGGGGATGAGGGGGAAGTGAAGAGCATATGGGCTGGTACCAAAGGGAGGGAAGCCCAGTCCATGGACTCGGCGTTTAACCAGATATCCTGGAGAGATGGGGGAGGAGGAACCTGGGGTGGAGATACCAGTCAAAGAATGGTGGCATTCAGAGGCGGAACTGACAAGAAGCAGAAAAAAAAAAAAAGATGGAGCAAGAAGAGGCTTTGGCCTGGAAGGCTCTACTTTGGAAGGTGGCCGGGAGGCCAGTAACCCACCGTGACGGGGGTTGGGGCCATGGGGGGTCAGCAACAGCCAGCAGGCACCCTCAGCGGTTACCCCCGGGGCTGCAGAGCCTGAGCTGGCTTGTTCCATATGCCCCCCTCTCTCAAAAACCAACATCCCTCCTCGTAAACTCACCCAATCCCAACTACACTGACTCAGCAGGCCCGGGAAGCACCAAGAAACCCTTTGGGGGAAATCCAAAGCCCAGGTCTTCTTATTCTGAGAACCTCCCACCACCGGAAGGAAGACAAGATCACGAAAGTCAGCACTTTCCAGCTCACCACTCCCCTCTACCGTGGCGGTGCCAGCCAGGGGTTGGCGGCTCCGTAGCTATTTTTACCCTTAGATTTCCGGAATTGCCGACCAATCTTGGTTACAGGACACCACAGTTAACTCAGCTCCGTCCACAGCAATCACAAGAAGGCTAAGCCACAATGCGCAGCTGTGCACGGCCACACTCATCCTTGCCCCGGACCCACGAGCTCCAACTGCAGAGTCAACTCCCAGCGCCCACACTGGAGCCGCGAGGAGGCAGCTCCCTCGGGCCGCCCAAGGGATCCTGGTGACGCGCCGCAGACAACGGCCTCTGCCTGTCGGAGGAGGACGCCGAAGTTCAAGGTTCCTGTTTTGATCCTTCTAGGAGCCCCTAAGTTGAGTGTTCCCGTGGTCTGTGGCAGGCCCAGGCCAGAAGAGTTCTTTACAGACACGAAGAGCATCACTGTCGAGAGCTGTCATGCCCCTTCCCTATTTCAGCGGTCACCACCTCAACGAGCATTTCTTTCCTGCTCGTCCGCACCCCGCCCCTGCGGGCCTCGGGCGGGCTTGCCTTCTGTTTTCCACCTTCCACTGTCTTTCGGTCTACAGACTTCTCTCGGATGCTGCTGTATTTTGAGAAGGAGACACTTCCTGATAATGCGGATAGATATATGATGTCAATGCCAGAGAAAACCCTTAAACCTAGGTAGGATGTTTCTCCAGCCTAGAATATAAGTGGCAGAACCCCGTGAACCGTGAAATCCCACCCACGTGGGGAGGGTGTCGAAGGGGAACGAAACGGTCCTCACGTTCCCTTCTCCGAAGACAGCCAAGGGCTGTGGTTTCTCTGGGGTGCTGGCTGGAAAACAGGCGGAGAACAATCTGTGACAACTGTTGTTAATAGTGGCAGCTACTCGTGCTGTGGCTGGGGAGCCGGCCTGCAGGCCGCGGGCAGCCGCCGGGCTCTCAGACCCGTCCCGGGGAGAGGCCTCGCCTGGCGGTTCTGACTCCCGGTGATCAGAATGTCCTCAGGTGACAGCGACTGGATACCAAACTGCCATTTTCTTCTTCTGTTATGGGCCCATGTTTTTTAAGCCTCAAAACACCACTAAATCATGAGGCCTTTCCCCATTCGATTTCCTCCAGAAAATTGACACGGATCAAGAAGGCTTTCGTGAGGGTTGCACTCTAAACCCGCCCACTCAGGGAGCTCGGGTGCGGGCCCACAGCCCCTCCCCACGGGCCCACGCCCGCGCTGTCCCTTGGGGATCTGCGGCGGCAGCGCTGTCCGCTTCAGTGTCTGAGCTGTGGCTCGCTGGCTGCAGAGCTGCCCGCCCGCTGGCAAGGGCCCCTCAGGGTTTCGAAGGCCGGGCTGAGGGCGGGAGAGGGGTGAGCTGAGGTGGGGGAGAAGAGAAAGTTACAAAAATAACAGATTCGATAGGCCCACTGTTTCATCACGCAGGATTCAAATATTAGACCTGGGCCCAAAATAGCTGCTCGCTCACTGCCTTTTCCCTTTGTGTCGGATCCAAGAAACACGGAGCGAGAGGCAGATGGACAAAATGCCTCATTCATGAGAGTCTGGTGGACGCAGGCGGGTTCACGACTTGATAATCCCGGACTGCCCTCATTAGATGAGGGGCTGCAGGTGTGAAGGCCGCCGGGGCGGGGGCGGTGATCCGGCCGGGGGACTGGGGCTCTGTCAGCGGAGGGACCTTGTCAGGACAGGGCAGCTTTCCAAGTCGATAAGGGAACAGGGCCAATTCCGCATGGATGCTGAGGCAGAGGTCTCTCTTTTCACGGCAAAAACTCAGGCTGTTCTTTAATTTCATGGGCATGTATAAATGCTTCATTTCTTGGGAAAAACTGAGCTCCGGGCACCCCAAAACTGGCAAAAGAGGGGAAATCTCTGTCTTGTCTCTCATCCCTCAAAGTTTGCCTTCCTCCTTGGGATCAGTCCTAACAGCTGTTTTCTGCAGACCAACTTCAGCAGCTGGAGCAGACCCACCGAGACCCCCCACCCCCAGGGCCACGGTGCGAGTGTTTCCGGCTTGGCCAGGAGGGAGGGGGCCATGCCTCGGGAGCCCTCCCTCCTTGTCCATCTCAGAGTTTTATGAGGGGAGTTAGTGCACCTCAGGGCATGTTTGTCCGACAAAGGAACGGGTTTACTTCCAGGAGCCGGAGTAGCTGCCACATGGTAGTGTGATTATAGGAGTGCCTTTAGGAAAGTTTGAGGCCCCCAAATTTCTCCCATATTGCCTTTTTCATCACTGATCCCCGAAATCCCTCAGCTGAGGATCTTGTTAGTTTTGGTAAACATCTCATTCCATGGCAAGTACTTCTTAGTGTCACAACGTGCGCTGCTGTTTCTGACATTACAGGTGCGGGAGGGGACGCTGCGGAGGGAAGGGACCCCCGTCCTGCTGCCAGCGGCCCCACCCCCAGACTCCAGATTGGCCAGGCCCGGTCACACAGGAGAACCAACCTGCATGGCAGCTTTGGCGATGATAACACCAGAGGATTGTTAAGAAATCTATGCGAGCACCACAAAATTATAAAAATAGCCAAATGGAAACTTCCAAAATGTAGCATTTGCCCGAAGATGGGACCCAGGGAAGTGCGACTCCGTTCGAGGCTTCCAGGCAGTTTCGGTTATTGGCCCAGGAAAGAACTCGCTCCCTGGACGGAGGCCGCGGTAGGCGCCCCGCGCTTGGCTTCGTGGGGTCTCAGAGTCCGTGCTGCAGAGGCAGTGCTGGCCGCTGGGTCTCCTGGTGCACAAGTTGTCCGGCATCTATGGGCACATCTGTTTTCAACTTCAATATACATGTTTACACCTGAACTTGGTGAGAATACCTGTTCCTAATTGACTCATTCCCCGGTCACCTAGATAGCAACCAGTATTTGAGGAATCAGGATCAAAAACACAGAAGTCATTCAAAACAATCCAAGCCATTGAAATTCAACCACCGTGTCAACACACTTTGCAAGCAGATGAGAAAAATGTAAAACCGAAGCTGTTTCAATGGCTTTAGCTAAACAAAATAAACCTGGAGGGGAAAATAAAATTATTTCTTCCAACGGGAGTTTTTATAAGGGGAGAAAAATCAAACGCTTTCCTTAAACTCTACAAAGCAAACACAACCTTTCAGAAGTCCACGAGAAATGGTAGGTATTTAGGTGATTAAGTTTGAGGGACATGCGAGAACCGTTTCTGGAGAACGGGAGGGCGGCCGGCTGAGACAGCACTGGTCAGGATCGCCACGACCTGACAGCCTTGGGGACGCGAGCCTGGCCTTGGAGGCTGAATCCATTTCTGATGCCCCGCTGCCCCCACGCCCCAGCAGAATAAAACCCTAATGTCTTCAGAAACCTGTAGTTGTTTGAGAAATAACAGGCGAAATACTTGAAATCATTAACATTTACTGGGGCCTTCCTTCTCTGTTTTTTTAATCAGCCTTTCTCTGCGCTGTGCTTGGGCCGCCCGACAGGATACCACAGGCTGGGCGGTGCAAACTGTAGGAACTTATTTTCTCACAGCTCTGGAGTCGGAAGTTCAAGATCAAGGTGCTGCCAGTCTGGTTTCTCCAGAGGCCTCCATGGTATTTCCTTGTGTATCCAAACCTCCTCCTCGCCTAATGACACCAGTCAGCTCTGGCTGGGCAGCTCAGCTGGTCAGAGCGTCCCCGGACGGGCCAGGTTGTGGGTTGATCCCCGGCCAGGGTGCAGGCTGGGAGAACCCAGTGAGCGCATGAGTGAGTGGGACAACAAATTGATGTTTCCTTCTATCCCTCCCCCCCACATCAATAAACAAAATTTAAAAATATAATGACACCAGTCAGCTTGGATCAGGGTCCACCCTAACTCATTTTAACTTAATTACTTCTTTAAAGGCTGTAGCTTCAAATGCAGTCACATTCTGAGGTACTGAGAGTCAGGGCTTCGACACATAGATTTTGGAGCGGGGCACAGTTCAGCCTGTTAACACTGTTCTTAATCTCTCCACGCATTCGCACTGGGACAGTTCTGCTGCTAGCTCTCTTGTCTGTTGCCCAGCCTGCCTGTCTTCTCTTCTGTCTTTCCCCTCTTTTCCCTCAGATTCTCTCTCTGTAGCCTCGGTTCCTCTGTGAGTGCGCTCCTGCCTGCATCTCCCCAGCCCCCCACGCCCTCTCGCCTGCCTCGTTCCATTCGTCTGTAGTCAAGCGTCTAAAAGGGACTCCTATGCGCCTGCTATGATTGACAGCAACAGAAAAATGCGGTCCCTGCTCTCAAGGAATTTTCGTTCTGGAACTTGAGAGGATGTTCAACCTCAAACAACCAGAGTATCCAGGTGGCCTGTGATGAGCACTGTAAAGACTAGAGCAGAGGCTGGCAAACCACAGCCATAAAGTTTTTATAAAGCTTCTTGAAGCACAGCCGTGCCCATTTCTTCCTGGCTTATTTACAGCTGGTTTGCAGAGTCGTATAATTGTGACAAAGACCGTATGGCCCACAAAGCCAGAGATATTTGCTGGCTGGCTCTTTGTAGGAAAACCTTTCTGACCCCTGGGCTAAAGATAAATTATGCTGGAAGAAACCCATCTGACTCCCGTCTTCTGGGGTATGTCACTGAGAACAAGTGATTTAAGCTGGGCTTTTAGGGATGAATAAGAGTTCAAGAGCAACACGGGGCGTGGATGGGGTTCTAAGCGACATCCACACTGTGAGCAGGTGTGTGAGGCGGTAGGAACTCAAGGCACGGTTGGGCTCTAAGTGGAGACCCTTGGACAGGGAGCTAGGAGCCTGGACCTCCTCCAGACATCCACGAGCGTTTGGAGGCTCGGGGGGCAGGGGTTGACGTGGTTAGCAGATTCTGCGGGAGAGGCACTGCAGGGCATGCATGGGGGGATTAGACCGATTCCTGCCACCAAGGAGCTTCTGACTCTGATAAGACAAGTACCCAAAACAGTTACAGTACAGCACAATGCCTCCACGGGGGAGACTTAGACCAGGAACGTGACCGAAGAGGAGTTCAAGCAAATCAAAGCTGATGACCAGGTGGAGGATGGATTGCTGATAATACCAATGATCGTTCAGACTCACCCAGCCCATGGACAAGTCTCCACTGCTACATGCTTCACACACACCTCTCATTTAAGCTTGGAACAATCCTACGAGCATATATTCATTCCCAATTACCTGGTGAGGAAATGGTAGCGCAGACAGAGCAGGGATTCAAACCCCAGCTAGATTCCCAAGTACAAAATCACTATCTTAGATTCTCCCATACTCCAAGCATCCGAGTTAGATTGTGCTGTTGCAGATGGGGAGAGGAACCCGAGTCAGGAGGCCTTCCTTCCCGCCTCGGTTCTTGTCTCACTCGCAAGAGAGTAATGCAAGTGAGAGAGGAACACCCGTAGTGGAAATGAGATAGCAGGTCTGTTTGGGAAACACACGCAAGCACAAAGCTGCCAGCAGGCCCCCGGCTGGTCTGGATGCCCCGTGTGGAGGGAAGAGAGTTGGTGGTCACTCTGTTACCCAGGTTGTTCTGTGCACTTGAGCCGAGGCTACAAGTGGGTACTTGGTGAAACTAAGTACACCGATTATTGGGGTTCAGGGACTCTATACCTTAGTCAGCTTCTAGGTTCCCCCCTTCCCTCTTGGGAATAATGTATGGCTACAAAACCTTTCTTTCTCAGTTAGTAAAGTCTCTTTGTCTTAATGAAGTTGTTACAGAGGCTCCCTTTCCCAGCACAGAATCTCAACACCGCCCCTCCTTCCTGCGTGTGACTTTCAGAGCACCCCGCAGTCTTAGCAAGATCGTTACAGAGGCCCCCTTTCTCAGAACAGTCTCAAGGACTCTCCCCTCCTCCTGTGCCATTTTGTTTGTAAGACTCGGGACACCAGCAGTCTTATGAAACTGAGCTTGGGACTGCTGACTGAATGGGTGAGACGTGTCTTTCTCTTGCTTCCGGCCTCCCGTGTTAAACTCTTTGTTAGACTGTAACGGTGCGGGCCCTGCCTTTGTTCCCCTCTGGCTGCTCATTCCTGGCTGCTGCCTAACACTCCTGTTCGTGCTCTTTGCTGCTGTGGTGACAGATGAGGCCGAGAGGCCTAGAAAAAGGTTTTTGCAGCCCTGGCTGGTGTGGTTCAGTTTGTGGGGGTGTCGTCCTGTGAAGCGAAAGGTCGCCGTTTCAATTCCTGGTTAGGGCACATGCCAGGTTGCTGGTTCAGGCCAGAGGCAACCCAGGAATATTCCCAGCTAAGATGCTTCTCACATCGATGCTTCTCTCCTTCTCTTTCCACCACCCACCACCCACCTCCTCAAAAAAAAAAAAAAAGACTTTTGCAAAAATCTGTCATTTGGAGAAAAGCAACCAAGAGGATTTAAGATTCATAGTTTACCATTAGTATTTGAGTAAGTTCTGATTTTCAGAAAAATGTCAAAGTGCAGAAGAATGACTGATAGGCCTTAGTGTGTGCACTTGGCTCTGACGTGCAGCTCGTGAAGGAACCGATTCCCTGCAGCTCCTGAGTGTGACACGTGCCCCGACACATGGCTCACGGCCACAGCGCGCCCCTGAGAGTCAGGGCAGGAGGAAAGCTTGTCCTTCCAGGAGGGAATCTAAAGAGGTGTTGTTCTTAATGCCAGGCCAGTAGGGTGTGCTTACACTATAGTATCTTTTGCTTACATTCAAATGCACCATAAGAATACTCAAAGCATCCCTCTGACACCCGCACCATCCTGCCATGGGGTCACACCGGGTGTTGCAACAGTGCTAACATGGCCCCAGAGATGCCTGAGAGGCCAGTGCCACCAGAATCACAGCCAGAACTGTGACAGAGCAGGGGGCCCGGTGCATCTGCAGGAGCTATCCCTTGGGCAGCGACTCCGGCTGGTGGTAAACAGGTGCCGCACAGCCCTGAATACCAGCCGGAAGAGGGCTGGTTTCTGGCCTACGCTGGGCTCCTAAGGAGAAACATTGGGAGCTACCCTGGGGTCCGAGGGAGCACAGAATGGATTCAGCTCAGGAACTCAGTAGCTCTCGGGTGCCCCCCCCCCGCCCCACCTCCTGGGTTCCCCGCATACCACTAGGTCCTCAGTGACAAGCTGTAATTACAGTGAAGTGCTAAAGTTACAAGCTGTTCTAAACACCCTTCGACAAAGGCTATTCAGTGAAAAGGAACCCCAGGCGGTTAGAAAACCTTTTGCTGTGTAGAAACCATAAGGTTTGCATCCAAGAATGTGTTGTCTGTTTGAGGCTGGCCTTTATTCTTTCAGTCGGGTGCCAGTGGCATGCATTTCAAATGAGCAGTTGTCTGTGGCCCCCGAGCCTGTGGCGGAGGCATATCTAATCAGGTTAAGCAGCCGTTCATCCCAGCTGTCAGCTTGCTAGAAATCAGAACACTACCCGCAACCACACACAATTCAAATAGAAGGCTGGTGCTCTGAGCCCTGAGTCTCCAGCTCCCTCCTGACCTTACTGTGGTGGCCCCTGGTTTTTTCTTTCCCTACGTGACTACATACAACAGTAGCGGAGCTATTTCAGGGATTGAAACAGCTAATGGCAGATTCCCATCACGGCCAGCTACTCAGAACACAGGTTTGGGGAGCACGTCGGTGGCCTTTGGCTGGGGAGGCTTTTCACTTGTTTGACCCATGTAGTCGTCTGTCCACACCTGGACCCATAAAGCTGCTGTTTGGAGGCTTTTCCATGGGGGCCACTTGGTTTTGGGTGTGAGGAATTTGGTGGAATTAATAGTGTGCAGTGTTTTCTTGGGCCTGAAAGTGTGGCTAGAAGGGCCTTTAAAAGTCATCTTCTCTGCCTGCTTACTGGACAGATGAAGAAACTGTGGTCCAGGAAGCCTAATAACCAGCTGCGGGTGGAGGTGGGATGAGACTCTGGGTTTCCAGACTTCCCTTCTGGTGTTGTCTTTTCTGAGATGTCTGGACAACTCCATCATGTTGCTGAAAAGCTTCAAGGAGGCAGTTAAACAGGTTTACGGCCAGGTTCAAATCCAGACTACACCACACACAGAGCTATGACCTTGGGTGAGTTATTTAACCTTGCTGAGTTATAGTTGCACCATCTATAAAATGGGGGTCATAAGGCCTGCCTATCAGGTTGTTAGAGCAAGGGTTTCAAGGTCTGGGCCATTCTTACTAAACGTCAACATGTAGCACAGTACTTTGCATGCCAGCTGTAAACAGGATAAGCTTGACAGAGACCTAACTGGATAAATGTAGCCACCTGCAAAGAAGACATCAACATGTAACTGACCGAATAGTGTGCATAAGCAATGGCTAAGCCCCACATCAGGGAGATGGAGCTTTGGATACGAATCCCATCTCCTTTACTTGCTACAAGTAAATAAGAAGTACCTTGCCTTTTTGAACAGAGCACCCCAAGTGGTGAACCCCTTGATTTGGGTAACAAGGTCGGTCAGTTAATTAAATGAGATCACGCCTTGGTCATGACAGGGAGGTAACTGTCATGCAGTGACCCTTCCAGCTTCCCAAGCACTTCCTGTCGTTTCTAAGAGGTGGTCTCTGCAGGGTCCCTGGAATCTGGTCCTGGGAAAGCTGGGACAAGGGGAATGAGAGAAATTCAGAAGGAAAACATCGATTATTTTTTATGAATCAGACCTTTATAAAGATCCAATGAAAATAAGACCTTATGATTCTCCCTTTTCTTTAGAATAGACCAGAGATTTTCAACTTTTTTTCATCTCAGGGCACACATAAACGAACTACTAAAATTCTGTGGCATGCCAAAAAATATATTTTTTGCTGCTCTGACCAAAAAAAAAATAGGTATAATTCTGATTCATTCACACTGCATGGCTGTTGTTGTGTTGGCTGTTGTCACATTTTTGTTTTTGTTTGACGATCTAAGGGAAAAGAGGTCAGTGCCCCCACTAAAGAGTCAGGTAGTGCCTGCTTTAAAAATTCTTACGGCGCACCGGTGTGTGTGCCTCGGCACACCGGTTGAAGACCGCTGGAGTAGAGCGACGTGAGGATAACACACATGCTCACGACCGCTCACTGTCCTTGGCCTCTGAGAGGAAGCTGTGTCTCTCTACCGCCCACTCCCACCCCCGAGGGTGCATGGTACAGAGCAGCTGCAATGGCCAGGGCGGCTTCCCCGCTGCAGGGGAGAGAGAGGAAAGGACAGGCTCCTGCTTCGCTGCCTCCATCCTCTCACAGGACCTGAGGCCGGAGGCGACTGGGCAGTCTGAGGAGCTCAAAGGCCGGGCAGCTGCCAGACGGGGTGGAGACCACCCTGGCTCCTAGAGATCCTGGGGACGGAGAGCGTACTTCTCTGCCTAAACAGAAACCTATTTGTGGAAAATTGAAATTTCTTGGCAATCTTGCCATATCTTTGAGGAATATTTTAAAAAATGAAGCATTGGCTTTGGCCGAGTGGCTCTGTCGGTCTGAGCGCCGTCTTGCGTACCAACAGGTTGTGGTTCCATCCCCCGTCAGGGCACACCCCTCAGTGGCGGCTCCGTCCCTGGTCTGGGCACATAAGGGAGGCAGCCAATCAGTGTTTTCCTCTCTTTCTCTTTCTCTCTCTGTCCCCCTCCCTTCCTCTCTCTCTAAAATCAATAAAGAAATATCCTCAGGTGGGGATTAAAAATAATTTGTAATGACTCTCCACATGAAAGTTTGCTAGAAAATCATGAGACCAATTATTTAAAGTCATAGTTGGAAAAAGAAAATGTGATGACTTCAGAGATTAGCAGGGAAGAAATAGCTGTCCTTACTGCAAGTAAGAAAAAAATAGTAATCGGCAAATTCACAGAACTGACAAGGTTGCTAGATATACATTTAACTTACAAAAAACCTCAACTAACAGCATTTTTCCCTAGACTGGCAATAAACAGCTAAAAATATAAAATAAAACATTATTGTTAATAACAGAAAAACTGAAGTATCCATGATTTATTCTGAAAGGCTACCTACTCCATGGAAGAAAGTTAAAATTCTTCTGAGTGATACAAAAGAAAATCTAAATAACTGGGAAAGATACTCTACACACTTAGATGGGATGGTAAAACATTACAAAGTTGAAATATTCCCAAATAATTGCAAATTCAGTACAATCCTAATATAAAAATCCATTGCATTTTTTGAGAAACTCAATAGGTTTATTCTAAAATATTTATGGAGGAGACTAAATGGTAATGGAAAAAATACAACAAAAGATAAAATAAAATATTTATGGAAACATAGAAGTCCACATACAATCACGTCAATAAAATAGGAGCAAAAAGGAGCAATCTAGAGAAAAGGGAGACCCATCTAGTTGGAGAAGCCCATGAAGAGATAGATGCTCAGACTCATGTGAATGAGAGGAATTCAAAGTGAACCAACAATTATGTTTCTCTTGACACAAAGTGGGAGGGCAAATGGACAAGTCGGACAGAGCCAAGGTTGCAGTGGGTCTGCAGAAATAGGAAATTTGTCTATTTCTGGTAGAAGTAGGCTGGGAGCACTCACGCTGAAAAGCCACCTGGTCACACTCGAGTCAGCGAAGTGTGTTTGTCTACCTGTCTCAGAAGTGCCTCTCCTGCACGTGTAGCTCAGCGAATTCATCCTCCAGGTCTAAAAGGGAATGTGTATGAGCAGTTTTTTTTTTTTTTTTTTGGTGGAAGCAGGAGGTGGAGGAAACCTGGGTGTGGACAAGCAAAATGGGGCGGACCCATGCTGTGGAGTGCCGTGAGGCAGAGAAGTGTAGTATGACCTGCATGTATGCTAAGAATATGGTGTGTAGTGGGATTGGTGAGGGGGACTAAGAAACAGAATGAGGCTCGTAGGACCATATCATTTATACAAAGTAAATATTTGCGCACTTAATTACCATACTAAGTACTTGGAATTATGTATACAATTTCAAGGAAACATACGAAACGCATTAGAGTGGTAGCCTATGGGGAGAGAGGAAGAGTGCAAGAAATGGGAAATCAACAGAACAAGGGCTTGACCTGCAGACCCACAGGTGCTGTGACCTGAGTGTGACGCCCTGCACCTGTGGCCCACATAAAGGTCAGAGGGGAAGAGAAATTCACTGTGTGTAAAAGGAAGTTCCATGTGTGGCATTTATTTTGAGATCATACCAAAGCAAATTTGGAGTGATTTATCTTCCTAAAAGATTTTGATGAGTCTAGTGGGATTTTAGATCTGAGGGATCTATGATGAACTATGCCTTCGGCGTCTTGCCCATTTTCCTTGTGTCTTGGAATGCTGGAGCCTGAGGTAGTGTCAGAGTCGGTGGTTGGAAAGCAGTGCTGCTAAGTGTGATGTTTCAGCAAGAGTGGTCGTTTTGAGAGGTTTTAACACCAGACAGGTAAATTGGAGGAACTTGAAGGCTTCACCTTAAAGATTGCTATAAAAGGTAAGAGAGAGAACAAAAAAAACATACAATTTAAGATTGATGGAAATCTGTATTTTTAAAGTTTTATTCATGTTAAAATTCTGCCCTGGAGAAATATTATCTCAACATTTCTCTCTAAGTCTTGTTAAAGCCCTTTTCTGTGAAAAGAATGGTCCATACACTAATTGGTTTCATTTTATAACAAACTTTCAGTGAGATGTTGAAAGTTCACTGAGGCTCTGAAGGATGAGTTACTTTCCCCAGGCCAGGAGAGCCGCAGGTGGGGAGGGAGTTTACTCAGATATGTCCAGCTAGTTCCAAAGCAACTGCTCGTTCTTTTGCTATGTACTCAAAAGCATTTCAGCTGAATTATGCTTGTAAAGAGGCCTATTTTGACATTATTATATAGTATCCAGTGCAGAAAAACAGAAACCACTCTGTATTTTAACTGGGGTGACTTTTCATACCATGAAGTAGTTGCTTATAGAATCACTGGGAGGGTTGGAGGGGCAGGTTCCCAGCGGAGCCACCATAAAGTGCAGAAGCGACTGGCCATCAGCGGGACGGGGAAGGGAGGAGATGAGGTGGAGATCGGGAGATCGGGAACCGCCCCAGTAACTAAACCAGGATCCGGAGACCAGACCGAGAAGCTGTCCTCATGACCAGTATTGCCCCCGAACACCCAAGAAGCTGGTGACTGGGCCTGGAAGCTGTGTTCGGCTGGCACAGCGCTTTAGGCTTTTCCAAAGCCGTGGAGATGGAATGGACCCCGTATCTTCATGACCTTGCTTGCTAGCAGGAAAAAAAGCCAAAAGCATCTGGAAGGAAGGAGTCTTCTATCTCCTTTCTGTACCCACTGGGCAAAACTTAACTGTCATGTAGAAATCTGGGAAATGTGGTTTTTAGCTTCCCAGACTGTGTAGTATGGGGAGGGAGGCACACCAGAAAGGTATGGTTATGGTCAGTGGGTCTGCAGGTATAATTTTATTTGAAACTCTGAGGTCATACCACTAAATGTGAAAGAGTCAGTGAACTAACCTCTTAGACTGAAGAATATCACACTCCCTGCCTCAATCCTGCATGACCATCGTCATCTATTACCACCTGCTATTGACATATCAAAATATGAGGTCTGTCTGGAAAAAGTCTAACCACTATTAACATAACGAGAACTGTTTGCATGGTGTGGATGTAACCTGACAGCCAAGGAGAGTGGATGGAATGCACATGTGTGAACAATGACGACTTCACTGTACTGGTCAGTGGGGTGGTAGACACCACTGAATGAGCGTGTGTACTGTGTGGCTGTCTCATTAAAAATGACTGTGCAAGTAGAGCAATGAATCTGCATCAAATTTTGCACTAAGCTTGAACATTCCTCCACAGAAACTATTCAGATGATGCAGAAGGCTGCAGCTATGGGCAGCTGGTGACTGGCAGCTTTTCCATGACAACATGCCTACTCATGCGTCATGTTTGGTGCAGAGTTTTTTGGTGAAGCGCCAGGTGACTCAGCCTCTCTATAGCCCAGATTTGGTGCCTTGAATCTTCTGGCTTTTCCCAAAACTAAAATCACCTTTGAGCCATCAATGAGATTCAGGAAAATACATTGGGGCAGAGATTTCAGACCATCAATGAGATTCAGGAAAATACATTGGGATAGTTGATGGTGAATAGGAGAACTGTGTGAGGTCCCACACCACCTAATTTGAAGGGGACTGAGGCATCATTGTCCTATGTACAGTGTTTCTTGTATCTTGTGTCTTCTTCAATAAGTGTCTCTGTTTTTCACAGCACATGGCTGCACACTTTGTGGACAGACCTCATATAAGACAGTCACTAAGAAAAAAATCACCCTTAGTGTTGATCCAAGTGAAACTTCTAGAAATAAAATAAACATTAAAAACAAATCCAAAAACCTCAACTGGCAGGTGAAACAGCCGAGCAGATAGAGTTGAAGAGAGAACTGGTGAACCGGGAAGCAGGGCTGAGGAATTAGTCAGACTGAGGCACAGAGACACAGGAGACAGAAAACAGGAGCAGGAATGAAGAGTCTTGGGAGACAGATGCCGGACATACAACAGGAGCTGCAGAGAAAATTAACTCAGAGGATGGAAGAAAATTTTTAGGGTTGATTCTTAAAGTATAATATTTCTAGAATTTACTAAAGATGTTCATATTCAGACTTCCAAGCAGGCTAGATAAAAGTAAATCCACCCATCAGAACACCAAAGACAAAGAAAATTTCACAGACACGAAAGGAAGGAAACATAGGTCACCTTGAGGAAGCAGCAGACTGGCGGCAGACTCACCAGCAACACGGAGCCCGTGGGAGAAGTAACGGCGCCCTCAGTGTGCCGAGGGAAGCAACTCCACCTGAACAAGAGTCTGTGCAGGAACTATCGTTCCAGGCAGTAAAACATAGATTTTTCCAGGAACGCAGAGACTAAGGGAATTTATGGCTCACAGACCCTCACTCAAAGATCTAAAAGACAAACTCCAGGAAACAGGGAGTTGAATCTATAAGGAAAGAAGAAGATGCAAGGAAAAATGGTGAGCAAAGAAACAGGCAAATATCGACTAATTCTAAATAACAATAGATTTTTTAAAAGTAATAATAACAACCAATTTTAAGCCAGGGGAATTAAAACCAAAAACATACTGGAAAATAATAACACAGAGATGAGGGTAGTTGTCAGAGTTAAAGCCTTCAAGGCCCTTGTTTTGTGTGGAAGGAGGGAAGGGGCACTGATTAGACTTTGTTGGGTCAGGGTGGGTTCTTCGCATGTTTCGGGTAGCGATTCAAAGGCTGGAAACAGAATGTATACAGGAAAAATAAGGGCTCCTCTCCACTGGCCTCTAAGAGAAGAGGAAGGGTTCTAGCTGTAGTGTACATTTCAGCACAGAGGACAAGCAGCACAGTTTAAAAACACTTTCCTCTTTTAGTCCTATGCAAATAGGAGACACAAGGGAAAAAATGGATGTATTTCCTTGCTAGAGATTTGCTAACACAACCTTTGTTTGATGTCACCCAGAAACTGGAAAGAGTCATGTGGCAAGCGGGGCTTGGAACCCTGCCCTCAGCCTGGCCTTCTCCTTCCCTGGGCCCTGGCTGCTAGCTCACCTCAGTCCCTGTCCATTCCCTGGGCTGAGACTGTGTCTCCCAGCCCCTGCCCAGCTTCATGCCAGCTCTGCACCTGACTTGTTCTTTCCAAGCCCTTCGTTAGTCCCAGAACTTGGAGCTCATCCCTGCCTCTTACTCAGTACTGGACACAAGGCCTGCCCCTGCCTGGCACATGCTGCCTGCCATGTCCAGGCAGCATTATTACATGGCAGGAGGTACCACCCAACTGAGTGTTAGTGAGCCATCCTCACACCAGGCACCTCCAGGCGAGTGCCTGAGCCCCTTGGACCTCGGCGTTCTCAGCTGTAAGCGGGGACAGCGAGAGCGCCTACCTCATGGTGCTGAGCCACTGTGTGTAGAGCCCACTGGACGGCGCCTGCATTCACTAAGTACAAGGCACGCGTTGTTTTTTCAGCCCCACGTTACGGGGGAAGGAACCGAGGCCCAGAGAAGCCCAGTGACTTGCTTGTGCCCGAATGTTGTGGTGCTCACAGAGGCCAGAGCTGGCTCCAGTGCCGTAAATGGAGCAGTGGCCCCTACAGTCAGCTTCATCCCAGCCTCGGAGGGGGTCTCGTTCCAGGTCCTCGGCTTTGTATCAATGTCCCTGTAACTGACCTGACCACGCTTGGCCTTCGGAACAAGTGTGGGATGAGCCACCGTAACGCAGTGGGCTCAAAACTGGAGAGATGTGTGCAGGTCAGACTAGAATTTTCTCTCTGTTTGATAGGAGGAGGGAGCTGTTTTGATGAAACTTAAAATTCAGCGGGCAGGTGGTGGGCCAGGTGACCAGCGGCAGCCAGCCTAGCGATGCGGCCATGGGCTTGGCTGGAGTTCCGGAGTCCCGGAGACGGATTCGTGCCCACCGCCCTGAGCGGCACAGGGCCAGAGGCACCTCTGTGGGTCTCCCTCAGACCGTGGGGCCCACGGCTCATTCCATTGGAGCTCAATTATTGCCAAAGGGAGCTTGACGAAATGAGCAAAATAGTCACGACAACGCAGCTCAGACGTGCCGTGCAGGGTGGGCGCAGGGACGGAGTTTCCATGAGGGAGCTGAGAACTGGGCTGTGGGAGCCTCTCATTTCAACAGCCCTCTGCGGAAGAGCCTCTGTCGAGACCCTCTGGTGCCTTTGGAATTGGACCCTGGGCCTCCTGGGTGCTGCTCACAGTTGGTCATCCTTGTGTTTCAATGATCCGGGTGAGACGCTTTCCATCCACACCTCACTGCTGGGTGTGGTGGTTGGAGTGTTCACTCGGGGCTTGCTGCTCACACACAGACCCTGGGCACCCCTGCCCGGCAGTCGCTCTCAAGGGCGCGGTGAACGCCAAGGGCCCTGAGCCACAGAGGACACGTAGGAAGGGGCATGTGCCCAGGAAATGCTTGCTCGCGTTCCTGGGAGGAGGACAGGGCGAAACAGCGGTGGTTGTGAGCACTTGCTTTGGAATCAGCGAATCTGGGTTTGAATCCCAGGTTTTAATTCTCAGAAACCAATCCAGTCTCCCGAGCCTCAGTTTCTTCATTTGTAAGATGGGGATAAACATGCCCACCCCTTGGGCAGTTATGAGGACGAGTGCGGCGAGGTGAACTGAGAGCTGCGTACGGAGCAGCCTCCGCAGGTAGGGGTCTGATAGGTGTGATGATGACGATGACGATGATGACACTCCGTAGGGGAGCTGGAGCTTTGGGAGGTAACGCGTCCTGTCCATGGTCCCCGGCTGGTAAGGCAGGACTGGCCCGAAACCAGGTGTGCCAAATCTCCAGCACACCTGGGAGCCTTGCCCCAGCTCTTGACACCTGCCCCAGAAGCTGCTGTGTCCACCGCTGCCCAGTGTCCCGGAGTTCTGGTTTTGTGATGAAGTAACCGCAGGGTCTGTTTTGAGCCCTGAAAACCCTTTGCTTTAGCCTGTCCAGCTCAGGGGGCAGTGTTTTGAGCTGACTTCAGAAGTGTGCATTTACCATCCAAGGCAATGGCAGGGAGAAGCAGGTCTTCAATGTGGGGGATATTCTTTTGGAAAGAAATTTGACTGGACATGAAAGAGAGGGCAGTGTGAGGGGGAGGAAGCCAAGCTGGCCTTTGGGCGAGAGGCTGGACTGGGGCGCCCATGGGGTGGGCTGCAGAGGAGGCCCCTGGGCCTGGGGGGTGGGGGCCAGGGCTGGCCGGGGCTCCTCACAGAGGTCGTCTCCTCACCCTGGGAAGCCTCCGAAAGCTCTACCTGGTCTGTGCTCCTTGAATTTTTTCCAATCGCCATGTGGAACTGCCAACAGTTTCCACATTAAGAACAAATCAAAAGAGATTTTTCACTAAGCATGAGTTAGTGCAAGGGAATGAGAGCAAATCAAATTCATACAAAAATAGAGGAAATTAATTTTTAAAAAGTCCAACCGAACACCCTGTAATTTTCAGTGATTTCCTTTCAGGGAAACTGACCACTGTCACTATAAACAAAGAAGAGAATAAATAAATAAAAAGGGAAAGAAGCTTGTGTTTTTTTCTCCTCGCCTCCCTGACGGATGGTTTATAGAGGCCTCGGGATAAAAGTCAGCCTCTAATGGTTCCCAGATGGTGCCCGCCTCTGCCCGTGCTTTGGTGTTTCCCCGCGCCTCAGCCCGCCCGCCAGGCCAGCCGGCGGGGACGGGAGCTGGGCCCCGGTCCCCTTAGCTCTCCCTGCGGCCAGATGCACAGGGGCGGCAGGAGGTCAGGGCCGCTGGTGGGAGGGCAGACGGCCGCGGAAACCGTCACCACCATGGGAACGATGATCTGCCGAGCCAGCACCCACGCCCATCCCTTCCCTTCAGAGCGTTTGGGCTCCCGCACCTGGCCTTCCTAGGGGCTCCTGCGCCTCCTGTCTCTCGGGGGTCACCTTCCTCAACTTGCTCACGCCATGCTCTCGGGGCCCACCAAAGTCCTGTCCCCGAAAAGGGGTCCCAGCTGGGCGCAGATCCTCTCCTAGCTCAGGAGGACTTCGCCCTGCCGGTGCCCCGCCAGCACCTCGGCGCCCAGACTAGCTATTTATTACGAGCAGCCTCAGCCCATTTCCGCAGGGAGGCAGGTGTTGCTGGGGCTCGGGCCTGGGGTCTCTTCGATGCCCTCAGCTGGCCCAGCCATCCCATCTGCCAACCCCATCGCCTCTGCTGGGTCTCCGCTCCCTTCCGCGTGGGACTCCGGGTGACCTGGTGGGAAGTGCCTGCTGTCTTCTCGCCCCTCCCCCGCCCGCCTCCCAGAGGTGAAGCCTGAACTGCCACCTGGACGATGCACCCTGGCTCCTGCACACCTGGGATGTGCCAGAAATGGGGAGGGTGGGGGGCGGACATGCAGCCAGACCCCGAGCCTCTGTTCTCCCCTCCTCGGCCTCACTGTTGACGGTGTTGCAGAGACTCTGCTGCTTTTCCAAGACCAGACATTCTCTTTGTCCATGAGAAGACACAAGCTTTCTCTGTGAAGAACTGGAAAATAACTTTTTAGTTGTTGAGTATGTCTTACAAAACAAATATCATGATGAGTTGGGGTAAATGAATCAGAAACAGATGGATAACATTTATCTGAAACACAGAATTTCAACCCAGAGGGAGGGGTGGGGGGAGTGCTCGGGGTTTCCATGAACCCAACATACAAGGAAGGGGCTGGAGGCGCTTGCCTGGTCCAACCAGCTAGTCTGGGGGCATCCACTTCAGCACCAGCATCCGCCCGCGGAGGCCAGTTATCAGGAACGCAGCCACTATCAGGTTTCCAAAACGTGGCTTCTGAAAATGAGCTGTTCCAATTTACAGTGTACCTTCTAACTACTCCCCTGGAGCACACGGCTCCCTGGAAGATGGAAATTATTTTGGAGATAACCAGTTGCTGGGTTTGGCTTCCATTCTGCAACAGTTACATGTGTGGAAAGAGGCCCTGATTGGTGGGGTGGGAGTGTGCCGGGAGGGGGGCGGGGGCGGACACATCAGTGGTTTCAACAAGAATGCGAAAATACTGTATTTTGTGACAAAGTTGCTCCAGGGTAGGCAGATTACTCACAAATCGGTTACAGATTTCCTTGAAATATGCAGGGACTTCCATGCAGAAGAAAGGGAGTTTGGGGCCCAAATGCATTTGGAGTTTTGCTGACCTCCAAAAACGGGGATGGAGTTGGAGAAGATGGCTGGTCCCCGCAGGGGCTCCTCCGACGCACGAGGCCTCAGGTTGGCTTCGCAGGAGCCTCCACCAAACTTGCTACCCACTCGGCTGGCCCGTCTGCTTGCTTGGTGTCAGTCTCGCCAAAACTGACCCGCGTCTGCGATTCCCACTACCACGCAGCGATCGTCCTTCAGAGGAGGAGACTGCTTCCCAGTTGGGACAACGTGATGTTCGACGCTGAGATGAAAAGCAGTTGGGGATCTGTCCTGAGTTTAATGTTCCACTGAAAACTTCAGACGCTCCATCACGCGCGCAGCTGTGGGCCCTTCCAGAAAACCTGAAGCATTAATGGGTGTGTCAGTTCACACCTGCATCTACAACGGGATGCCTTGTGTCTGTCGTCATCTCGATGCGCTTATGGCGTCTACACAAGCTGGAGATCTCAGGGCCCTCCTCGAGCCTTCCCTCCTGTTCCTCCTCAGACCCGGTCTGTCAGCCGGCCCTGAAAGTGTACTCCTGAGCCCAAAATGTTCTTGAACCCACACAGTGCCACTGTCCCCTCAAGGCCACCAGCATCTTCAGCCTGGACAGCCGGGATCACCTTCTCCACTCACTGTGCTTCCTGCCTTTCTGCCAGTCTGCCCCCGACACGGCTGCTGCAGGAGCCGTTCTCTTCTCAGAGCGTGATTCAGATCACGATGCAGTTTATACATTTCTCTGCAGAAACTGTGCAATGGCTTCCCATTGTGGATGGATTAAACCCAAACTTCTCACAGTGAGCTTTATGACCTTGCATGGCCCAAACCCTGCTTTCTTCAGCTCAGTCTTACTTTCCCCTGTGCGCTGCACGCTGCCTCCCCTGGAACCCAGCCACCCCTGGCCCACATGGACCCCACACCCACCTGAAGCCCTTCACAGACACGCATCACTGGTGCCTTCTCCTGCACTGGGTCTCAGCTTAAATGTCTCCTCCAGTTTGTCCGTAGACAATAGTAATGATCCAAAGTCCCAAGACCTTGAAGTAAGTCAGCTACTGATTAGAATAGAAAGCAGAAGTTTCCTGGCTGCAGATCTTAATTTCTGTTTAGTTTTTGACACTTGTTAGCATAAAAACATACATTTGCATGTGTGTACACATACATTAACACAACACAGTAGCACAGAACACACACATCATCACTGAGAGCAGAGCTGGGGCTCATGAGCAATGCTCACAATGAAAAAACAACTGTAACCGTGGACCCTCCTCGCCCAGGAAACCCTGCCCAGGTGGTTCTGAGAGCAAGGGCCTCCTTCTGTTTCCCGACAGTGGGGGAGGACGCCTGCTGGGTCAGTGTAAGTGAGCGGGGTCAGCAGGAGCGTTCCACTGCCCCTGGGGAGACAGGCAGAGGGGCTTCTGGGCAGGCAGGGGAGGAAGCAAGTGCAGGAGGAAGGTCTGGTTTAGGACAGACAAGGGAAGGGAGGTTCTGAGGGTACTTAATTCTATTCCATTCTCTCTTCTGTAATCTGTACCCATCACAAAACAACACCTGCTCTCTTAGAAACTTTAAAACACTACAAAATATTAAGATCTAGGGGCAACAAATCTCCTAATGCTCCCTTATCCAAAGACAACTATTGCTATTATTTTGATGTATTTATTACTGCTTTTTTTCCTGTGCAGGTTTTTTACTCTGGGTGTTTTTTTTTTTTTTTTTTTTTTTTTATGTTATCCAGCAGTCACGTACTGTACATAAGACTTTCTATCCTCCTTTTTCTATTTAACCTAAGTGGTTTTTTATTTTGGATTATTACCTACTAACTGAGAATTTCACTTTTAAAGGAATAAATGCACTCAAGATTCAGTTTATCTTTTCCTTATGAATGAGAATTTATCTTTAGCAGTCAATTTTACACATAAAGCAGGGATTAACAATTTTTGCATGAAAAATTTAGAATGACTTTCTCAGGATAGATTAGATAGATTCTTGAAGTTGGGATTCTTTAAGTCATTTTAACCTGTATCTTCGAATTTATTTGGTTCCTCGTGATCAGTAGACATTTTCAAATCTCCTTCTCTTTCCATCTCCTTGTGTTTTCCCTTTGGCTCCTCACAAAGTAACTTTGAAATGTCTGTGGTGGGCTGCACCAGGCCACAGAGCCACAGGCGAGGTGGCTGCTCGGCAGAGACCCTCTGCCCTTCTCCCTGGGCACACCGCAGGCCCACTTCCCAGCTTCTCTTGCTGGGAAGATGCGTCACGTGGTTGAGTTTATCTAATGGAGCACAAGAGGGAGTGAGGCATCTCGCTTCCAGGCCTTGTCAAAAAGTCTTCCGTGTGGGATCCAGCCACAGTTTTCTCCCGTCAGTTGGGTGCACAGTGCCCCGGAGAGTGCCAGAGCCACGAGGCAAACAGAAGGAGCCCAGGTACCCGGGTGACATGGAGGAGAGTCACCACACCTTTCTGAACAGTTGTCCAGAATGATTTCCGTGAGACTGTGTTGAGATAGTACAACCTGGGATTGTGTTGAGATGGTACAGCTTGCTCTGTGTGTGTTACAACGGTTTAGCCTACACTCATAAACGTGGGGTGCGGATAAAGCCCCACCAACATTGATATCCAACTTTGGATGGCTCTGAGTCCCTACTAGTGTGCAGGCAGCACTTCCTCCCCCGCACCCAGGCATTTCTGGAGGTTCTGGGTTTCTGTGTGCAAGGGAACAGTCGTTTATCCTCATCCCACTGGCTCACCAAGCAATCCTCTCTCCTTCTCCCAGGCGAACAAAGTGCAGCTGCCGTCCACCACCCAGAGGAGTGGCCTTGGAGTCCACAGAGTTGGGGGCATGCTTTGGGTTCTTCAAGGATAGGGACTACCTGAGGCTCCACCTGGACAAAGGGTTTAGGCTCCTCCCTGGAGCTGTCCCGTGGCAGGGGCTCCATGGGCTCAGGTAGAAACCACAGGCTGGTGGATGGAGCGAGGGGAGGTTCTGAATGGCACTGCCCAAGGCAAAGGGAAGGGTAATCAAGGCTGGGGGAGGCAGTGGGCAGCTGGAGACAGAGGCAGTGGGAGCAGGCTGGAGCAGAGGAGCAGCTCACCCTGGAGGTTCCCGGGAGCTCTGGATCCGGGCCTGTGGACTTGCTCATGGGAGCTGAGGGGTCTTCCAAGGTGCCAAATCTGTTTAAACATGTGGCACAAAATTATAAGGCGCTATTTCCTGAGCTGCCTAATTTGAAAGCCCACATCAATGACTCAGTTATAAAAATATCATTTCATATTCTACATACGATGAAAGCTTCCTCAGTGCCAGTATTTCCACTAAGGAGCCTCTTGCTCTTGAGATGGTCCCCCTTGTACAGTCTCAGAATCCACTCTGTCACAAGGAGGGGACAGTGAAGTCATCAACTCTCAGCCCCAATGGCTCGGCTAGTCAAGGGCAAGTTCTTCACCTCCTTGTGCACTGGTTTCCTCCTCTGTGAAATGGGGACAAAAGTGAAGCCTGTCTCCCAGGCACTGAGTCACACAACTTCCTGGAAAGCAGTGATTGTTATGAGAAACAGGCTTTCTTTGACTGCATGCTACAGCTTAACGCAGAGTCTGACCTACTATGTACCAGGTGCCTAAACGAAGTGAAATAACTCTCCGGTTTGGAGAGTATGTTCATGCTTTTTTTTTTTTAAATTTCAATTCAGGTCTTTATTTTCATTTTTAAAAACTTATACAGGTCTAATTATTTTTTGAAACTAGGTTTGTTGGGCTTTTGGAAAAATCTCTGGCTTGGTTAGTGGCAAACTTTAAACACCAGCATTTGGGTTGGGTTGGGTTGGGCCTTCATTGAAGAGAATGGCTTGAACTGGCACAGGGGCACCGTTTGGCTCGGCTCCAAGTCTGACCAGGGGGTTTTGACCGTCTTTCTGTGCTGCTCTCCAGGGTGTGCACAAATAGAGACAGTCGTGCCACGGATGCTAGCGTGTCTGCACATTCTGCAAGGTACTGGGCGGTAGGTGCTTCATTAAAAAAATTACTTGAAAAGAGTGGTTCTTGAGCATCTTGAAACAAGGCTGTTGAGAGGTCTTGTGACACCCGTCACATTGCAGGACTATGGTGGAGACAGGTGCTTTTGTCTTTGTTTTAAGGATTTTATTTATTTATTTTTAGAGAGAAGGGAATAGAGGGAGAAAGAGAGGGAGAGAAACATCAATACATGGTTGTCTCTCGCATGTCCCCTGCTGGGGACCTGGCCTGTAACCCAGGCATGTGCGCTGACTGGGAATCGAACCAGCGACCCTTTGGTTCTAAGGCCAGCACTCAATCTACTGAGCCACACTAGCCAGGGTGTTTTTGTTTTTTAATATGTAGCATAACAGCTTTACCCAAAAGTCCACAGGCACTTGGAAGAGACTACAGAAGAACCAAGTCTTCCTAAAATGAAAGTTCAGTAAGTTTTTGCACTAAGTTCATGTCCATTGATGAATTTTAACTTCCAGCCTCATACTACTTGAGAACCACTAAGTTTGTAGGAAATGCTGGAGTTATCACTGAAAAATTGCTTTTGCGTACATTTCCCAACTACATTGAGCCAGAAAGGCGAAGTGAATTTCTACGTCACCTGTCAGCACACGAGGGCATGAGAAACAGCAGTGGGACCTGACGTCTGATGTCCACTCCAACCTCCAGGTCGTCCTTGTCTTCGGAAGGCAGGTCCACGTCTCAGCGGGATCCTTGGGTCCACTGGTTAGTCCGTGGTGACCCATCACTCAAGTGAATAGTTTGTTTTCTTGCTTTCCTTTTGGGTATCTCAAAACCTGAACAGAGACTTAGGTCCATGACACAGAACAACAATTACCAAACGAATATGCGAATATGTCGTGATTTTATCTGCATAGCTTTTCCAGGGCTAATTATCCCCCTGGGATCCCAGTAGTCCCAAATGGTAAGCCTATTAACAGTAAGAGCCCAGGTCTCACCAGCTCTCACTGCTCCGCCGAGTATTTCTAGGGCCGTCCCGTAGACACAGCTCATGGCCAGCGGGGAAGCAGCCTCTCTGGTTTGGGATGCTCACAGGCTGCCCCGTCTTCCAGATCTCGTTAGTGCAGCAGCCTGCTTGGCCTAGGCCTTCTGTCTCCTCAGGTCTCGGAGCTGAGCCCACGTGCATTTCAGAGGAGACAAACCGGAGTGCAGACTTCAAGCTCACACTCTCTCCAGAGCCACCGCTTCCCTCTGTCCCTGACTGATGTTTCCTTAACTTGTCAAGTGGGTCTCGCGTGGTTGCCTCACCTCCTGGGCTGTGTTCTGCCAGGTGTTGCTCGTTCCTTTGGTCGCACCTGCTTGCAGTGGCCTGCCCAGGAGCTTTGCAGACACAACCAGAGAGTCCAGTTTCCAGTGGAGGCCTTCTCTGCTTGTCTTGGGATAAATAGCGGCTGTGGGTAAATGGAAATATCCTGGACTTAAAGTTGGAGCTATCAGTGTGTGAGATGGATTTAAATCGGCCACATTAAATAAGTAATGGGGAAGCATATTGTAAACTCTAAGTGATCTGCAGATAACAGACTGGTTTGCCAAACCCGGACTGCCAGTGGTTCCCATTTCCCTGCAGTCCTCCCTTGGAAGCGGTGGGGCGATCCGTGGCCCACTCCTGCCTTTGATCAGGCTGAATTACCTACTAACCAAAATCGTGTTTCTATTAACTACTTATAATGTTGACAGTAATTCACACCGCATGAAATGGTTTCCAACGGCCTTTGAGGGTTTTTTCTCGTTTTCAGTTCTGGTTTTGCTGAAGCTTTCTAAAGCTAGTCCCTGAGCCGGCTTGTGGGAGAGGGGCATCAGCACCTCCTGGAGAGGGGTTGCAGGGATCTTGTCTTTCAGAGCAGCAGTGACGTCCTTGCCTGCACCCCGTACCCCACAATTGCCCCTGTGTCCTTCCCTGGAAAACACGTGGGAGCACGCCCCACGATGCCTCCTCTCGCACCATCAGAGAAACTGCCGGTTCAGAGTGCAATTGTCATTTCTGGAAAATTGTCCGGGGCTAAGACTTATTCCAACCGGGGAAGACTGTGTGCAAATACAACCAGTAGCAATTCTTCCCATCCCTTCTGGGCAGTGAAAGGCAGGGCACGTTCCTTCTCCCCTTGAATCTGGGCTGACCTTGCAGAAGCAACATTCTGAAACGCCTGAGCCCAGGCTGTAAGAGGCCTGACAGCTTCTGCAGCCCTGAGACAAAGGTTCCATCCACTCTGGGCTGTTGAAGCCACAGCAGCTGAGGGACCAGGCACGTGAGTGCAGCTCCCTTGATTTATCCGGCTTCAGTGCGGCCTCCAGACTGCAGCATCATGAGCACATAAATGGTTGTTGTTTTAGGCCACTAACTGATGGGGTGCTTGTTACCTAGCAAAAGATAACTGATCACACTGGAAGCTCACTTATGACTGATGTGAAACTTATTGGGAAGATTTGAGCAAATTTGCATAGGGAACTCAGGCCTTCTGGGAGAAACCAGAATGAAACCTCTGTCTCTCCTCCTAGAGGTGTCAAGTTGTGAGCATGAGTCAGGATGAATTTAAAGCCCAAACTGAAAACCTGAAATAAAACTGGTGGAATGGCAGTGATCAGAGCTCAGGACCCTCATTAACAGCCACGGTATTCCCTGTGCTAAGGCAGTAGCCACCGGTGGAGGGGTGCTCTGGTCCCCTGTATGGCTAGGTTCCACTGAGGACAGCCAGATTGACATACTGGAGGTTCTTTAAGAAGGGGAGGTGAAGGGAAGGGAGGGATGGGAGGAGGGGGTAGGGGAGAGACAGAGACTCAACACACTGGAGCCTCAAGCACTGCCCTTTCAGACAATATTGGAGGGTTATATTTTCACTCCCAAACAGTAAAGTCATAGACCCCAGGTATATTATTATTATAATTTTCAGCCTAATTTTCCATCTTGAGATAGAAAACAATCGTTGGAAAAAAACCCAGTAACAGAAGTTGTAAAGAAATGTCCTCCTGTTCACAGGAAGTATGACTCTTTCCCCTCAAATACACACTGTGTGCAGCAGAACACAAAGAAATAATTTTTAGCATATGAGGAAAATTGTTCATAACATTCCCACTGCCTCACATTTGAAAATAAGCTCTAGCCCTCTCTGAATATATGAATGGTTAAAATATTGATTTTTTTAAACAAAGGCTCCAAAAGATGACTGATTTGGTTTTTTTCCTATTCTTCCCTTTTTGTTTTTTCCCCCCTCAAATCAACAAATCAGAACACACCTCCACCTCACTGAACTTGAACTCCAAACGTGTGCCTAAGCGAGACAGGGCTGACAGCCCAGGGACTTGGGGGTCCCATTAGCAGTCATCCACACCCATTACCCTGTCTCTCTGGATTTCCTTTTGTGCCATGGTTCCTACACTCTTTGCAAAGAGAACCGGCAGACAGATTGTGAAATTTGCATGCAGATCCTTTTTGATAGTAAAAATGCTTCAAGATGTGGCTGTGAGGGCTGAGTGGTTGACTTCTGGGGCTTTGAAAGGCCCTCCTGGTCTCAGCCTTGTGGACAGAGGGGCCCTCTGGACAGAGCAACGCCTGCCTCCTCTGCATGACCCGGAGGGGGACATTTGGGTCTGCAGAGCACTGGGGGGGGGTCAGGTGCAGAGTGGTGGGATGGCGAGGGCTGAAGAGGGCAGAGTGTGTGCTCGAAGTGGGCTTGCACTCCCTGTGCCGTGACGCTCGGCGCACTTGGGTTTGAACAGTGGCCGTGGGTCAAGGGGAGGGCACTCACCCGCCAGCCACTCCGCACGGCACCACGGTGGCTGGAAGGGGAGCCCAGAAATCTGTCGGGTCCTGTCCTTCAGCTTCAAGCTGTCAGGTCTGGGATCCCGCCCCACCCCGGGGAGTTTCTCTAACACAAGTTTTCTTAAATTGGGGTTACAATTGGAAGGGGCCCACAGATTTGGACCAGAAGAAAAGTACATTTTTATTTTTACTCACTCGAAATTGAAATTTAGCATTCCCCTTTTAAAAAAATGAGATATAATAGACATTCGAAGTTGTATTAGTTACAGGTGTACAACATAATGAGTCGATATTTGTACACAGTAAGACTAGTTAACCCCCGTCACCACAGTTAAACTATTTTTCTAATTTTAAGAACTTCTAAGACCTACTCTTTTAGCAACTCTCAGAGACACAGCACAGCGCTATTGACCACAGCTGCCATGCCCTATGTGACGTCCCCAGGACTTTGGGTCTTCTCATCGGAAGTGTGTGCCCTTTGACCTCTTCACCCGTTTCACCCACCCCCACCCTGCTGTTCTTCTACCTGCAGGCCGTGCTGGCAAAAACCGCAGGGACCTTTCTACCGCAGTTGCGCGCATCGGGAAGTAGATTTGCAACCGGCACTACTTCAGCACCGTGGCGGTCATTACACCCGCCAATGAAGCTTGCTATTTAAGGTTAATAAAAGAGCACGAACAAAACTCTGTAGCATGTGCCTCACGCCCATTAGATGGCTACTGTCAAACCACTGGCCATGGACACGGACACGGCACGGGTGCCTGGACCAATAAGGACGGCCCCTGGGGAATCAATTCCATTCCAGTGCTACACCTTCCGGGCATGTTTGTTTAAAAGGGAATAGGAGGTGCTGTGGGGTCAAAGGCACATTTACAGGAATTTGGGGCTAACACAGGAGATGTTACATGCATTTTGTGTGCGGCTGGTTGCTCCGATGTGCCTGCAGACCCTCAGAGGCCCACGATCAGTCTCCTTCCCCGTGTTAGGGACAGATGTGTCCCTTGAACTTCTGAGATGTGCTGACCAAACTTTGAGATGACCCCGCCCCCTGAACGACCCAGCCAAGTGCTGCTGTGGAGGAAGGCCTCAGGTCTCTCGTTGGTTCACAGCCCTTTAAATCAGGGAGGTTGCACAGAGTGGTTGGAAGAGGTTTGGGTGAAGGAGCCTGAACTGCGTTTCCGGTTCCCTCAGTCTGCACTTAAGCTCCTCACTTTTTTCTGGCTGACTGCTCTCAAGTGCTTCCAGCGGGAACACAGATCTGAAGGGCCGTTGGAGACCAGCGGTGCGGAGCCGTGGGAAGGTGGCGGAGCTCAGGCGCAGCCACCCCATCGGCGAGAGACCCACGAGCCTGTGGCTTTTATCAGGGCACAACAACAAACAACACCGTAAACATGTCCTCCCTGGTAAGGAGGCCTCCACCAGGGCCAGAGAAGTGGCCTCCAGACCAGGCGCATTTTGTGCTTGCTCAAGAGGCAGCAGGTGCCCCGCCTCCCACCCCCTCCCTGCAGGTGGCAGCCCCAGGGGGGTCAGGGGCCCAGGAGAGGCCAAGGGAGGAAGATCAGGATGGGGGGCAGGAAGGGCACGTGGAAGGGAAACCAGCAGCCTGGGCTGGGTCTGGATCCAGCTGCATGCCTGGGGCAAGGAGCAAATTAAACAGGGAGTCTTTCTTTTTCTCTTTGGGCTCTCCAGCCCTGCGCCATCTAGTCCCTGCTTGTCTCTTCGGCCTCCTTCCTCTCTCTGTCCCTGTCCCACTCGCAGCTCCACTCATCCCCCCGGAAGGGGCGGCTCCTCCTTGGTAAAAGTTTGCTAGACTGAACGCCCCAAGCCCAGCCCTGCCCTCTGGAAAGGGCGAAGTCACCTTGACCAGCTGGGAGCAGCTGCTGGTCACCCAGCAGCATCCACTGGGGACTCCCACTTTACTGTCAGCTGCAACCTGCAGTCGTGGCAATAGTCTAGAATTTTCCAGGTGAAGCTTCGTGCTTCAGGGCAGAGAGCTCTCTGGGGAGGGGGGGGAGTGTCAGGCCTGGGTTGTCTCCTGGTTTTGCGCCTTTCTTGGGGGGAGGAGTCATGAATCATTTAACAGTTCAGTTTCCTTCCCAGTAAAATGGGTCCAATTTTTTTATCTGCTTGCCTCCCTTCAAGGCTGTAGTGAAAACTGAAAGAAGAAATAGAATCAAAGCCTTGTGCCCTGCAAAGTCGTATAAAAGCCATTGTCATTGTTTGGTGTTCGGTCACCAGCTCCCCCTTCTGTTGGCGGCCCATCCAGGCTCCACCCAGAAGCCTCCCCCACCCCAGGCGCGCACCCCTGCACAGGAGTGGAGCTCACCGCAGGCCGCACCGTGGGGGGCTGGGCGCTTCCCCCGGGGCCAGACGGTGCGCAGTGGTCGGCACAGGTTGGATGTTTTCTCAGACGGCCCAGAGTACCGCAAAATAAAAGAGTAGTAACGCCTTAAATTTGTTTTTGTTTAATTTTCCAATTACAGTTGACATTCAGCCCTATTTTAGAACAGTTTCAGGTGTACAGCATAGCTGCTGGACATTTGTACAATGTACAGGGTGATCCCCTTGATAGGTCCGGTGCCTGCCTGGCACCATCCGAGTTATGACAGTGTTATGACTGTGTTCCCTGTGCTGCGCTCGACGTCCCTGAGACTATTTTGTAGCTGCCAGTTTGTGCTTCTCAGTCCCCTCACCCTTCTCACCCAGCCCCCAGCCCTCCTCCTCACTGGCAGCCACCAGTCCGTTCTGTGTCTGTGTCCGTTTCTGTTTTGTTTGTCCATTTTGTTTTTTAGGCTCCACAGTTGTCTTCCTCTGTCTGACTCACCTCACTTATCATAAAACCTTCCAGGTCCATCCATGCTGTCGCAGATGGTAAGGTTTCACTCTTTTTTATGGCCGAGTAATATTCCATCGTGTATATGTACCACATCTTCTTTATCCACTCGTCCCTCGGTGGGCACTTACGCCACTTCTAAATCGTGGGTGCTGTCAGTAGCTCTGCAATGGCCTAAACTGGTGCTGTCAAGTTAGACAGTCTTTTGTCAATAATATTATATAATTTAATTCTCACAGCAATCTTATAAGGCTAATAGTATCCCTATAATATTATTTCTATTTATCGATGAGGAAAGTGAAGCACAGAATTGCTAAGCCACTTGCTCAGGTCATGGAATTATTTATTTATTTATTTATTTTCAGCTCAGTTTCCTGATTCTAAGAGCCCCTGTGGTCAGACCGCATTAGAGGGTTAAAGAACAGTCACTGCAAATACCACACGTAGGTACTGTCTGGTCCAAAGGCGAGGGTGTCCAGTTTCTCCTGAGAGCATCCCATACAAGAGAGGGCCACTGCCGAGTCCTCAGGGCAGCCACCAGCCTGGCATACACGTGGTCCCACCGCTGAACGAGACCTGAGATGGTGGGGCCGGTGGCCCGGAGCACATGAGAGACGAAGCTGGGAGGTGGGGGCTGGTGGGGGGACATCTTCGATGATCCAACCCAACGCCTGCTGCAGCGTGCCAGAGGGACATCCTGGCGATCCCATGGGTCCTTCCCCTGTGATGCCCAGGCAGGGTGTCTGGGCCTCCTGCCTCCAGAAGTCACAGGGGAGACTCCAATTCAGTCATTCTGAGCAGGGAGGAACCACAGCTGAGGGCCACGGCAGTGTTCAGGAGGTGGGCCAATCCGTGCCGGACACCCCGTCGCTCCTGAGACTGTCCTGGGCAACAAGTCATTCCAGGGCCTGCACAGCTGTGAGACGTCCGCCTTGGACACTCGTTCCTGCAGTGAAAAGCCTGCTTTTCTCATCTATACCAGCACCTGATGAAATTATTTTCGCATGGTGTTGTAGTGCACTGAACACTCCCAGGAATGCACCGGGGGGCCACTCTCGGGGGCCGCTGTGCCTCATCAGGGCTTCCAGAGTCGTTGCTCCTGGGCATTCATGCCTGGCAATGCATGTTCACTTACCACGCACAGCCTTCTGCCTGTTAGTTTTGATACTGACCTTTTAACATGTTGTGTATAGGCACGTATCCCCTTTTCCTTTCACTCCAGGATAATAAAGGAGCATTATGAAATATTTGGAATAGAGAAGAGGCATCACATTTGAGAATTCCTGCTTTGAGCAAACGTCAGTTTCCTTCTTTTCCTAAAACCATAGAATTTCAGGTTTGGAAGAGACTTATGGTCACCCCACCACCACCCAGCGCACAAACTGTGCAGGTGGAGTGAGGGCTAAGGGACTTCACACCCCTACCCCCACTTCCTTCCTCCTGTGATGTGACCCTGTGACGTCTCAGGACAAGGCAGAACAGGAGCTGGGCTTTATGGGTCTAGACTGGAGGCGTTGTGGGTGCCGGGGCCTGAGAGCCACTTAAGTCGTCCAATTAAAGCTCTGGGCACCAGCTCAGTGGGAAAACCTGGACCTGCACTTCAAGTAGGAGGAGCCTCCCCTCAAAGGCTCAGTCCCTATCACGGACCCCAGAAACACCGGGCTGGTGGGTAAACACACCACATCTCGGAACACACGCTGGTGCCAAGTCACCCGACTCTCGTGGAGCACGGGCCCACTGGAAACGAGTGAACTGATGGCTGAGGTCAGCGTAAAGCTAGAGAGCAGCGCAGCACAGGCGTCCGCTCTGGGTAGGTTGTCCCGGAGTCAGGCGTCTGTGACTCTGCATTTCTAGGGTAAAGGGACCATGTGAGAGGAGGGCTTCAGCCAGGGCCAGCCCCAGAGTTTCTGCTGACCGCTTGTCCCCCAAGCTGCTTCATCAGGAGAAAGACCCGAGGAGCGGAGTGCTGGGATAAACCGACGCCTTCTGCGTCCTGACCGCGTCGCCGAGCGCACGCCGCCACCACACTCCATCCTGCCCCCCATCTTCCCCTCCACCCCACGGGTTTGCAACTCCCTTGCCCTGTCCCATGCCCAGTGCCCTCTCCACTGGAGGCTGGACAGCCTCACTCCGCCTACTGCCACTACCGCTTTGGGCTGACACAGAGCCTCTGTCTCCCTGTGGAATGCAGTAGCAACTCCACGCGTGGTGCTGGACCAGGAGCCCGGCTCCCCCTATAAACTTTTTATAGCTTAGGAAAACAAACATGCGGTTTAAGGTCTTTGCATAGGCAGCGCTTGCCCAGTTTGAGCTTGCTTTACAGATCTACGAAAGAAAATATTGGGAGAGCTAATAAATTTCTGAGCCAGCCAAGGGACAGTAGTCCAGAATCTCAGGGAGGGTTTGATGGTGCAGGAGATAGAGAGGAGTTATGGCCACAGCTGTCACTTCACGCCCCTCCCCTCAGAATCAGCCTGTCTGAGTTACATGGCCAGGCCCCCAAGTTCCTCAGGGCGGGGAACCAGTGAAGAGATGGGGGAACCGCAGGGTTCCTGTGCTGTGAAGGCCCTTGGAGATGACTTTACAGGTGAGGACACAGGGTCCAGCAAGAGAAAGTAGAAGAAGTGACCCTCTGGGTCACACAGCTCATTAGAGCTGGAACCAGCGTACCTTTCAGACACGTGCTAACGGGGAAGCGGGTGCAGGGAGCCCACTCAGGGCGTGTGCGCATGGTGGGGGGCCGTGCTTCAAGGGCCAGTTCCGAGATTTGCTTCCTGGGTTCGTGAAAGAGCAGAGAGCCAGGGAAGAGGGAGAATGACCAGGGGGTTTCCCATTAGGGTATTGGGTAGTAGCAATAAAAAATAATAAACATTGCTCTTCTTCCCCTTTATTAAGCATTTAATAAATGCCTCGATCCGAAGTCACCCCACTGAATCCTCATAGCCCTGAGAGGCCAGGATTACAGCCCCTAGTCTGCAGGTGGGAAGACCGCAAGTCACTTGTCCGTAGTCACCCGGCTGGAAAGTGGCAGAACCAGGAGTCAAATCCAGGCTGCCCAACCCCAAAGCCTGCACAGCTGCTCCCACAGCTGGCAGGAGCAGGTTTGGGGAAAAGCAAGGAGTTCAATTCAGGCCAGCTGAGTTTGAGGACCTGGTGGGACAGTCAGGCAGACACACAGGCCCGGGTCAGAGACGGGCTTCAGAGACTGGCAAATGGCTTTGGGGTCATCAGCTGGAGAGTCGATATCGAAGCCAGGGGCATCCCATGCATAGAGAGGGGTGTTGGAGGGTCAGGTGGAGACCTGAGCACTCCAGTGGTTGTGGCAGACGGGAGGCTCCCAGGCCCTGAAGGTGGCTCCGGCCTGCTTGCTGCCACTGGGAGGCCACAGCTCAGCAGGACGTCCCTGCTCAGGGTATCGAGGCCCTAGAGGCTGGCACTATTGCTCTCCAGGGAGACAAAGGTGAAGCCCATGGCCAGCAAAGATATGAAAGGATGTGCACGTGTTCCTCGGCTGCTGTGCCTTCCAGGGAGGGACACTCGTTCCTCCCAGGCCGGTCCAGCAGGGTGTGAGCCGAACAGCCCTGAGCAGGATACGCCCTTTGGAACCTGCATCTCCTCCTCGAGGAATTTATTCTGAGGACGTGCTCAGGGGCATATATGAGGATGTTGATCATAGCATGATTTATGTTTGATGTCTCCCAGTAAGTGATGGGTCAAACAATGGAATACAAGCAGCCAGCAAGATCAAATTGTAGAATATTATTTATGGCCAAAATTTTTGACATATTGTTACGTTTTCATTGACAGGCTGCAAACAGTAGGCATAGCTTGTGACAACATTTTTTGTAAAGGTAAGAATGGACGTGTGTGCATACTTATATCTCAGCCATGCAATTAGTAGACTTTTTTTTGAATGGTGGGATCATGGGGGTGAATTTTCTCTTTTTCACTTTTCCATATATCGCAAGGTTGGTTTGTTTCTTTTTACACTGAATATACAGAGTGGGCAAAAGAAGGTTTACAGGTGTCCATATGGAAAGATATGCAGTTGATGATTATTACAATAGCTTTATTAACTGTGTTTTGCATAGTCACGACTATAAACCTACTTTTGCCCACTCCTGTAGGTCATTTTTTAAACTGGAACAAAGTACTTTCTGTAAGGATTCATCATGAATATTAGCAAATACTTGCCTGGTGCTTATTTCATGCCAAGCGTTTGAGAACTGAGACCTCAAGAGAATTTAGACGAGGGAACCCTGGCTCGGGAAGGGCAGGCAGGTTGCCCTAGTTCACAGAGCTCGTAGGAGGCGGAGCCAGAACCTGAAGCCAAGCCCTTTGCTAGCAGGGTCTGCACTCTGAACCACTGCATGACACGATTGCCCTAGAGAGAGTGCATCCTGTCCACAAGGGTGCAGGATGGCATGCATGTGCTCCTGTTGGTGGCTAGGGTTGTCCTGACATACCTTAACCTGCTGAGTGTCCCCAGTGGCAGTGCTTAGGCACTGAGCTCAGGGAAGGAAGGGAGGATGGAAGGAAGTAAAGTGACAGCCACCACTTATATCCCAGCAAGAAGGAGGATGGCTCAGGGTAGAATGGCTCTGTCTCCACCAGGATAGAGTCACCAACTCTGGTAGATTATTGCATCGGTGGCCTTCCAATGGAGCATGTCTTCCAGAATTCCCATTTTTGTGTGGTTTCATCCACACTGACTCTGGGGTTGGTCATGTGGTTTGCTTTGGCCAATGGGACATTAGCAAGTCTGACGCAAGCAAAGGCTTGATACAGTGCTCCTACAACGGGCTTGTCTTCTCAGAATGGCCCCTCTGGGAGCCCAGCCACCATGCTGTCAGGAAGCCCAGGCTAGACCACTAAATAAGGCGAGGATGCGGAGGGAGGCTCTGTGGGGTAAGAGGCTGTCTTGGACATTCCAGGTGCAACCAAGGTTCCCAGTGAGTGCAGCTGCTGAGCCAGCCCAGCTAAACCACCCAGGTAAGCCCATGAGAAAAAATAAATCATTGTTGCTTTAAGCCACTAAATTATGGGTGGTTTGTTTTATAGCCACAGGTGAGAGAAATACTGGTCTTCCTTTCCTGAACAGCTCTTGGAAAGAAATTCAGACACATTTATTAAGCACCTACTCTGTGCCCAGCAGTACGGGTGAACAATGAAAGGTCTCTGATTATGACAACTGATTTCCCCACACAGCAAAGCTATTATAGTTGGTATAGTTGGTGAACACTGATGAAATTCTCAGATGCATTGACCTTTTACTTCATTATAGCCATAGTGTTACTGACAGTCCTGGAACCCTACTTTGCTAAATAACTTCAGATGGCTGGACAGTTGATCCCTCAAACACTTAGAAGGGGCCCTTGGAACAAAGAGGGGAGATGACATGGGGAACATAGAGGCCTGCTCAGCTGTGTGTGGACCACAGCACAGTGATTGCTCTATAGTGGGTGGGAGAGGGACTCGCCTGTGCTTCTTCTCTGGCTGGGACTGGCCTGCCTAGAGCTTCGTGAATATGCAGCTGCTCCGTGAAGCCACATAGCTTAGAACATCGAAGCTGGGGAGACTCAGAGACCACCTGGTCTGAGTGCCTCGCTGTAGACAGAAGAAACTGAGGCCCAGAGATGAGAAGGGGACACAGGGTTTCTTCTCTGCTACCACCGCCTTCCTGCTAGCCTGAGCTCAGCCACAGCCCACAGGCCTCCTGGGCCTTGGCTCCCAGGCTTTCTTTCTTCCTGACCCACCTGCCTCCTGCTTGGGGCTTGCTTTGGTCGCCAAGCCAAGTTGGGTGGCAGGGGACAGTTTCAAACAGGGATTGAGAAAGTCCACGTACTAAGCAAAGCTATAAACGTTAACCTCCACTGCAGGCAATACACATGAAACTGCACAAGTGTGTGGAGCTTGAGTCCCACTTAAAACAAAGCAAGCAAAGGCTTCGAGGGGAGTCCTTTTAGAAAACAGCCATCCAGCCCATCGTTTTGCTCTCCTTCTTTGTTGGACCTTTAATCTGGGTGTTGCTTCCAGGGAGCCATACTCTGCAGTGCACATCTGAGGGCATGCCGCTGTGCCTGCAATCCTGTGTTCCCAGCATCCTCGTTTCCTACCTGGCCTGGCCTAGAATGGCAGGGACAGCGGGACACCTGGCATCAGGAAACTCGCTGCACACATTGGACCCACACATTCCACCTGTAGGACCTCACCGAGCTGGTCACTCCTTTTCTGTTTCCCACTTTCCTCCCCGGGACCAAGTGAGGAGAGCCAGGACTGTGGGGAAGTTCTGTGAATCAAAGATACATCTGGAATGAGCCGGAGAGCCTGGGAGGCTAGTGCAGCCAAGGCGTCATTATTGCACAAACCTGGGAAGTGCAGGCGTGGAGGGGCAAGGGCTTTCTCAAGGCCCGGGGCTGGCGGGCTAGACGCCAGGTGGAGACGGTGTGGGGGTGACGCTCCTGGGCTGAGGACAGGATGAGTCAGCCCCCGAGGTGTTTTCCTCACATGGTTTCAGTTCTCAGGTCAGGATCTTGGCGCCCGCGGGGAAAGCCTGGTCCAGGCCTGGAGGAAATCCTGAGCGGCTGCAGCATCACGTTCGGACCAGGCGTGGCTGGGAGGCGAGTGGGCTGCCAATAAGTGATTTACAGCATGTTTCCTCATGTTTTACATTTTCGTCATGTCATGTTGCAGCCTGAGCTCCAGTGATGGGATCTGCAGAGGTGTCCGCTCCCAGACTGCTGCCCGCAGGAGGGGCTGCGTGGGGAGGGCCGCCCAGTCTCAGGCGCTTGGCCTTGATTTTCACTGTGTGTCTGTCGGGTCACAGAGCTCTGTCTCAGAGCCTTTATAATGACCACCTTCTTAGCCCACACCCCTGCCCCCATTTTTTCACACCTCAGGCTGCGTGGCCTCCTCTGAGTCCACACTGTTCTGGGTGCTGGAGGAGGGGAACTTGAGTCCCCAGGGAGCCCCAGGGAGGAGCCCCCAACTAGCTTAGCCTTCCCCACAAAACACAAAACCCCCAGATGAACCCTCTACCACTCGCTGTCTGTCTGAGGCGTCTCCGAACCTTTCCACCGGCAGGAATGTAAATGACACGGCCCCTGTGGAAAACAGGCAGTTCCTCAAAAAGTTAAGCATAGAATTATTACATGACCCAGTAATTCCACTCTTGGGTATATAAGAATTGAAAGCAGGGGCTTGAACAAATACTTGTAAATGCATGCTCATAGTAGCATTACTCACCATAGACAAAGGTGGAAAAGTATGTCCCCCACCAGACAAATGGATAAGCAAACTCTGGTGCATGCATACATTGGACTATTATTCAGCCGTAGGAAGGAAGTACTGATGCAGGGTAAAACATGGACGAACCTGGAGAACATCACACTAAGTGAAAGAAGCCAGACACTGAAAGTCACACACGGTAAGACTCTGGAAAATGAATAAAGGACACCTCATTGAAAGTGGAGTTGGGGACACTGAAGAGGGAGCTCACACTACCGCTCCCTGCACCCCGCAGACTCCACCAGGTGGAAGCTATACAGGTCTCCAGCAGGAGAAAGGAAGAGTTTTTACTTGTGTAGCAACAGACTCAGCCAATGAGAAGAAGGCCATGGCTCAGCCAATGGGAAGCCAAAGTTAAGCTTTGAACTCTGGTTTCCTGCACTGGACGTAGTTTATACCAGCCCCGCCCAGCTCCCCCTTTTCTCCGTAAAGTGGTGGTTCCTCTTCTTTGTTCTCTGACTTGCCTTTGATCTGCCATCCTTCGCATGTCTCACATTGCAATTCCTGTTCAATTCCTCTGCCATTCCCGAATAAAGCCAATTTGCTGATAAAACAACTGACTATTTTAAGTTTCACAACTACATTTATATGAAATGTCCGGAATTGGTAAATTCACAGAGACAGAAACGGATTAGTAATTGCCAGGGGCTGAAGGGAAGGGGAATGAGGACCAACTGCTGAATGGGTGTGGGTTTGCTTTTGGGGCGACAAAAACGTTTTGGAAGTGGATAGAAGTACATGAACAGCACTGTCTGTGTGCTAAGTGCCACTGAATTGTACACTTAAAATGGTTAATTTTATGTTATGTGAATTTCACCTTTAAATTTTTTTAATATATATATATTTTTTTAGTAAAACCTTTTCCCACTGTCTACAAACCACACAGGACCCTGGCATGCACACGTCATTCACGCCTCCAGCTGCTCACCCAGACCCCCAGGTCCCTGGCACCAGCCCACTGGTGAGCTTGTCACGGCAGGAGTTTGTGCCTGGCCTGCGCTGGGGCCGGGGGGCGGGGGGCCACAGGGCTGCTCTTGGCCAGGGAGTGCCCGAGAGGCTGGCCCGGGGCAGCCGCTGCCCCTCCAGCTTCCCTTCTCCTTGTGCCCAGGCACATCGTAACTACACTCTGAGACAGGAGTTAACATGTGTAATGGTGGCTGAAAAATTGGGGAACAGAGGAAGCCTAAAGACACATCTTTTCAGCTAACTGGGGGCTATTGTGAGGCCCAGACCTTTGCCTTGGGCTCCTGAGCTCAGACGCTGGCCCCATGACCCCCTAACATCACCGCGGCTCCCCGGAGGGGGACGTGCTGCTCCCCTGCTTGCCAGGCCCTGGAACCCTCTGGGACCGTGACCAGAGCTCACCCCCGCCCCTCGCCCCGCTGCAGGCCCTTCCCTCTGCTCCCCGTTCACCCAGGACCACATCTTCCACAGATGCCGCCAACCCCAAACTCCAGGGGCCCTCCCTCCTCTGACCTCCCGAAGTAACTGGCCCTTTCCCTTGGAGCTGGCTCTGCCCAGGCGTGGGCGTCGGTCAGCCGCACGAGACTGGAGTTTGGTAGTTCAAAACCTCCAGTAGCAACCACGCCTTTGCGTTCGCTGTTTGAGAAAGTAAACTGCATCTTATGCACTTATTTTCTCTTCGGCACTTGGCCCGTTTTTGATCAATAATAGTTGCTGTTTAAATGCAGACCTGCGGCATGGTGTTCCTTCAGATTTGACACCAAGGGCTGGTCAAACGGGTGAATGGACCCGGGCTTGCGTCTGCACTGATGGAGGAAGCGTTTGCCTGCAGGGCTGGGAAGACAAGCAAGGCAGAGCAGGAGGCTCTGTGGGGTTGGGGAGGTTGACAAGGGCGGATGCCAGAGTCACCCTAACCCTACCCCAGGGTCAGCCCTTCTGGGTGGGGCTCCCAGTCTTCTCAGGCCAAACCAGCTTCCAAAAGAAGTTGCCCCGACCTCCCCCCATCCCCTGCCCCCAGGACTGTTTTCCAGGAGGCTGAGAGCTAAGGACCCTGTCCTGGCCTCTCCCAAGTGTCTATAAAAGGCCCCATGGTTCCCCCTTTATATTTCTACTTGTCCTTCCAGTAGCTTTAGGCTTGGAGTTTGGAGAAATAAGGTCTCAGTGTAAAAATGAACAGAAATGCAGATGGGGCCCGGCAGAAGGTGGTGCATCCAGAGTGTTAGAACGGGTATTTTCTCTCTTGCAGTGGTTTTGAAATTGTGTTTCCATTTAAAAAGAAAGTCCTTTGGCTCCATTAGAAAACAATGCTGAGGATTCATCTTTTCAGGAGAAGGCACTCTGTCCCTCTTTGGCTCTGATGTTGGTGGGTATCGGGTCTGGGCCTGGGGAGGGGACAGCAGGCAGGCAGTAGGGACGGAGCGTGCCTACCCAGGTATGTCAGCTGTCACGGGGCGAGGGGTTCCCTACCCCTGGGGGAGAAGGTCATGGGGGTGCAGAGCCCAAGGAGACGAGTTGGCTCAAGGGGAGGGACAGAGAACAAAGAAAGTGAATACCCACACGAGGGAAAGGGGAAGAGAACGGGGGTGGGGGCCGGGGTGGGGAGCGCACAGAGGGGCTGCCTCTCCCCTCCTCTGCCCCTCCAGACACTGGCGTTCTCTGGGCTCCCCGCTCACATATGGGCCTAATTCAGGTAGAGTGAAATCTCGCATTGCTCTGGTTAAAAATTATTGCTTTGGATAATGAAATCTTTGTCATTGGAAACTCCAAAAGAAAAAAAGACCCTTCAAGCCGTGACTTATGGGCAGCGCGGTGATGGAAATGAATTCATCATCCCACTTGCCTGCATTGTAACAGGAGGACAAGCTTGATTCATAACCGGGCCGTGTGCGGCGCGTCCCCGAGGGGCGGGTGGTGGCTGGGCCTGTGGAGGAGCCGGCGGGGGAAGCTCCTGGGATGGCCGAGGGGGGTGTGGGAAGTGAGCGATAAGCATCTCATTGGCACGCTCCGGCCTCGGGTTTTCCTGAGGATTTGCCTGAGCTGTCAAAACATTTCAGGCCTGCGCCGAGACGGTCTGCCTCTGCAGGGAAAAGCCTGTTAAACAGTTCTGTGAAACGAGCTGTGTTTTTTCTTCAAACCCTAACTTCACACCCACATAAAAATCTCTCACACAAAGCAGTTTATGTCCATGAATCTCTTTCCGACTCTGGCACTTTTCATCTGAGAAGCACAACGTGCTTCCGAGTCCATATTTCATGGCCTCCCGGCCCCCCTGCGAGGCCGTCAAAGGGAATGAGTGGCGGCATCTGTTTGGTAGGAGGAGCGTTTAACGGTGGCCTAGGGGTGGCAAGTGTGTTGCACTCGGAACCAGGAGCCTCAGGGTCCAGGTCTGGGTCTGGACCTCTTCCTCAGGCCTCCGAGGGGTGGCTCTGACCCTGGGCCCTGCGTCCCCTTCCCTGTCATGACGAGGGGATGGCCACCTGGAACCAGGTTCCTGACGCTGTTATGGGTCAGAGCCATATTTTGTTTCCCTGGAGCCTCGAGGCGGGTGAGCGGAGGAGAGACGGCAGGGCTGGCAGGGACTCCAGGCAGAGCTCGTGGGAAGGGCTTTGCAGGGTGGGGTCAGAGCCTGGTCAGCCAGGTGGGGGCCACCAGGGAGGTCTTGGGTTCCTGTTGGGTGACTTCTGGTTAAGGTGTGATTTCTCCCACAGCAATTTGTCACGGGGAAATGGGGCAGAAAAGTGTTCACCGAGGTGGTTGTGGCCACAGAGGGGGGGATGTTGGGATGGACAGAGACAGCCTTGGCTGGCGCCCAGTGTCTGCGCCCCTTGTTCAGTCCTTCACTGGATGTTTGGTGAGTGCCTGTGGCGTGCGAGCCAGGACCCAGGTGCTGAGGATTCTGGGAGAGCAGCCCACTCTCTCATGCTGGGGGAGGGGGCAGGCAATAAATGATTGGATAAAAGAATGTGGAAGTGTTAGGCCAGTGCCTTGAAGAAAATATGGTTGGTTGAGGAGGTAGAAAGGGTTGGAAGGCTTCTTTGGATTGGGAGGTCGGGACTGTCTGAGGAAGACCCGCCCACCTGAGTGGAGTCCCAGAAATGAGATGAGGACTGCCATGTGGAAATCCGGGGAGAGAGTCTTCCAGAACAGGGCAGAGTCCCTGAGGTAGGAATGGACAGACCCAATTTTCCAAACACCTCCAGCAGCTGGATTTTCCCAGAACTGACATGGCCGTCACCCAGCCCAGGTGGGTGTCAGGTGTCAAGTGAAGACTTGGTCTCTCCCTGACCCAAGACGCAGGGCCCATGATGGACTCAGGCCTGCCTCCTTGTTTGGCTCAGGCTACGTGGACAAGAGCAACTGCGGTAGAACTTGGGGATGGACATGCCTGATGTCAGCCCAGGCTGGCTGTCCACTAGCCTGGCCTTTGAACAAGTCCCTCAACCACAGTAAACCTCAGTCTCCCTGTCTGTCAATCGGGAGGATAACAGCCTCTCAGGCTTGCTGTGCGGATGGATTAGCACGGCTCTGAGAGCCTGGGGATCAGCAGCTCCGTTTCAGAACGAAGGCCTTCCCTGCTGACCCTCCTGGGCCTCCCAGCCTTTCTCCCTCTGACCTCCCTGAATCCTGGTGCCTGTGGACCAAGGCCCTGCCTTCCATGCCAGCCCCTCACCCTGCACCCTGGCTTGGTCTCAGCCCGGCCGTCTCCTGTAGGGGTTCTCCATCTCAGGATGGCCCGCTCTCCGGGATTCCATGCTCCGTTACCTCTGGAACTGTAACTAGGCTGTGGCACCTCTATTCCCACCTGGGTCATGCAGACCCTCTCTTAGAACCACCTTCTGCCCCTTCTGAAGGCCCCTCCTACAGGCCCAGGCCTCGGCCACACCCACACCCATGGGCAGCCCAGGAGGAAATGCCACTTTGAATGAAGACAGATCCAAGTGCCATTCCAGCCCTGCTTCTTACCTGCTGTATGACCTTGACTAGGTTGCTCAGCCTGCTGAGGAATGTTCTCATCCCTGAGGAACGGGACACTCAGAGGGGGAAGGGTGCTCCTTCACCATGACCTACCTCAGTGTCACTTAGAAACAACCCTAGCTAGGAAAAAGCAGATAGTCATTTGTGGGGTAGAAGGAGGAATGGGAACACATCCCAGTCCGCAAAGAGACCAGGGGTTGGCGGTGGGGGTAGGGCAAGGGGATTCGGGGAGACAAGGCTGGAACGACTGGACCTGAAGCAGAGTGGGGCGGGGGGAATAGCCCAGGACCTTCTTAAGGACTTCAAAGTCCACAGTGTGTTTTCTCTGCAGCTTGGAGTAAGATGCACTCTTCTTGCTGTTGCCCATGAAGCTTCAGAAAAATCTCTATACTCAACTTCCACACCTGACTCTACACAGAGGGAAAAGGGTCATCCACGTCTGAGTCACCGTTGGGGCAGAGTCCTAGGAACAGCGAGAAAACCCAGAGAGGACAATTCTGTAGAAGCCCAGGACCAGATCCAGAATAAAATCAACTCTGTGAGAAGCCCCAGAAGTCTCGGGACAGGCACCAAACATGCCATAGTGGGGGGTGGTTCAAGGCTATCAGGTCTGGCTCTTAAGGGGCCAGTGGCCCTAGGTGACATTGAGGTTATGCCACCCTGAGTCTTGGGAGAGATTCAGTGGCATCGTAAAGATTTGTGTTTGAAGGGCTCCCTCACAGGACACCTTTACAGCCATTGTCTGGCTGGCCTTCTGGGGGCTGAGCCTCGTCCAGTCTCCCTCACCTAGCCGCCCGGTGGTGGGTCTCCGGGGATTGCTGTGAAGGAGACCTGGGTGGGCAGCTCCCCGAGCTGGGGGTGCCTGGCTGGTGCCTTGAGGTTGTCTGACAGGTGCCAGACTCAGAAAACGGCCCACTGAAGTGATTTCTGCCTGCTCCTACTCTGAGTGCAGGGGGACAGCTGGCCGCCTGAGTGACCCAGACCTGCCGAGGACTTCTCTCCCGTCCCTCCAAGAGCTGTGAGGCAGGGCCCCTGGGGGCGGAGATGCCCCCAGCCCCTAACTGCCCTGAGGCTCCCCACCTTCCTCAGTGAAAACGGGGAAGGGGGGTTGGAGGGCCACACCTCTTTGACACAAAAGTCCAAGTTTTAGGCTTGCAAGCCAGAGGCTCAGGCTTATCCTTGGTCATGCTGGTGGCTGCCTAGCCACCAGGACATCCCATTTGGTCTAATGTGGGCACAGAAGGGGTTGGTGGTGGGGGTGGGGTGGGGGGTGGAAGAGATAGGCAGACAGCTCTTGGCAGAGAAGAAACATCAAACTGCATCATTTGCTTTAAATCAAATTACTGTATTTTTCAGACTGTAAGACGTACCTAGGTTTTAGAGGAGGAAAATAGGGAAAAATTTTTGAAGCAAAAAATGTGGTAAAATATTTAATAACATAAATAACATAATATTTCACCAACATAAATGTAAACAGAACTCAACAGCAGCATTAACAACCATTATTCCTCCCAAATTAGGGAAGAGGGAGTGTGTGTTATAGTCCGAAAAACACGTAAGTCCGGCCCTGAGTCCCCGTAGCCCCTTGGGGGCCGTCTCCTGGGGTGGCCCAAGACTCAGGAAGTCGATGGGGCAGGAAACCAGGCAGGCCCACTTTCAGCTCCTCTTGGTCGTGGCTCAGAGCAGGGGCTCTCATGCCGGGCCTCTGGGACCTCTGTCTCACCTAGCATGCCCCACTTGTCCTGGTTTGCTTGAGGCTTCCCCTGTGGTAGCACCGGAAGTCCTTTGTTCCGGGAACCCCTTCAGTTCTGGGCAACTGGGGTGGTAGGTCACCCTCTTCCCACCTCGCATCAGTCAGGGGCTCCAGGTGGCCATTTGTGGGGAGGCGGGGGTCCCCTCACCTCCCTGGGGTGGGGTTGCAGGTCCTCCTGACTAGGGCACTCCACGGGCTCCTCTGTGTGGGTCCCCACACCCCTCTCTCCTTGCCCTTTCACCCATTGCATGATCCATGTAAGCTTCTCCAGCTTCTGGAAGGCAAAGGGCGGAAGAGGGATGGTCCCCAGGCACCCTTCGCCCCGCACCAGGGGCCTCCGAGGAGGGGCGGGAGCACGGAGGCTTCACCTGAGATAGAGAGGAGCACGGTGCTCCCTGCTACCACGACACTGCTCCTGCCGCGCCTCCGTGCGAAGTCTTCCCACTGGCCCAGATCGGGGGCTGCTGCAAGTTCGTGCTGCCACGGGCAGGCTTTTCCTGGGAGTTTGGGAGCACAGCTCCTCAGACCTGGGCTTAGAGAAGGATCTTAGGCTGCAAGAATTTGACCCCAGGCGACTGCAGCCACCTCCCTCCGAGCCTTCGCCTGCAGCTGGGCCGGCCCCTCCAGGAGCGCTTCCCCCACGGGAAGGCTTTCCTCCACGTGGACACAACGCTTTCAATTTGCTGAAAATCAAGACCAGGAGCCTCACACGTCTGTGTTTGATGCTGATTACAGAAACGGTCTATGATTTAAGACAGTTCTGGGCAAGGTACAAAAGCCAGCCTGGAGAAAATGGTCTTATTAGCTGGGTGACACCACGGCTGCTGAGAGCCACGGGCAGGGCAGCGGCGATAATGGCTCCAGCCAGGCAGAGCCTGTCTGTTTCACCGGCTGCACAAAGAAGTGAAAAAAAGAAAAGAAAAAAAAGACAGAGGGAGATGTTTAACTCACTTAAAGAGAACAAATACCTTTTAAGCACTTTAGAGGTGCCATTTACATGTAACCAATTGATGTGCTAAGTCCACTTCATTCCTCATTGTTGCACCAGAGGAAGCTCCCAGGACCCCTTGCCAATAGCCCACGTCAGGCTATTTTCTGTCCCCAGAAGGAACAAAC
>PVIA01010697.1:0-50016 GCA_004024845.1 Tonatia bakeri
TCTCCTCAGTTTTTTGAATTCTTGTTTCTTCATTCTTTTCTGTTTGGTTGTTCCTTTCTTCCTTCTGGTCCACTCCATTGATCTGAGTCCCAGATTTCTTCCCCTCACTATTATGTCCCTGTTCGTTTTCCTTCATTTCTCTTATCGTAGCCTGCATTTGTTCATCTAATTTATGTCCAAAGTCAACCAATTCTGTGAGTTTCCTGATCACCAGTGCTTTGAACTGTGCATCTGGTAATTCTGCAATCTCTTGGTCACTTAAAAAAATTGGTTCTGGGGCTTTCAAATATGTTTGAGCCATCTTTTTAATTTTCCTTTGGTTTGGTTGCGGCTGTTTCATAAGGGCGGCGGAGCCTTAGGTGTTCACCAGGGCGGGGCACCCCAGTCGCTGGGTTGTGACGTTGTACGTGGGGCGGGGTCTGAGAGGGAACAATGGCGCCTGCTCCGCTCTCTCTACGACTTCCGTCCCCTCCACTGCCTCCCACAAGCAAATTGGGCCCTTCCTGTGCTGGCTCCCGGGCAGTGGGCTGGTGCACTTTCTCAGACTCTGTGGGCTTCCCCGAGAAGTCTCCTGTGAGGCTGAGCGAGTCTCCCGGCCTCAGTTCCCCGACGGGGCTCTTAAGCTTTGAAACACGGAGGCTCTGCCTGTTTACGCTGCCTGTTTTCGCTTAGTTTGTGGCTGCGGACAGCTAGCTGCCTTGCACCCCTCACTGGGTCTGCTAGCCGCCTCCCGAGCCCAGGGTCCGCCACCAGTCCGTCCGCTGCCGTCTGCCTGCCAGCCAGTGTTTCTTCTCACCGGGACCCCTCGACCCCTGTCCGCAGGCCTCCGACTCCGCCACTCCTTACCGGTCTGGATGTACTGGAGCCCGACTTCTGTTCAATTAATTTCTCTCCATTCTGGTTTATTCTTGTTTCTCAATTTTTGTTGTCTTTAGTCTTGGTTGCGTGAGGAAGCACAATGCGACTGCCTATGCCTCCATCTTGGCCGGAACTCCTGCTTCACATATTTTGCAGCTATATTCTACAAATTCTACAGGAATATAAACTTTTACTTGCTATAAATGAGGTGATCAAAAATAATTTGAAAAGTACATTCAAGGGAGCCCAAAGTTAGAATTAAAAATTCTTTAAGATTACCAAAAGAGAAAGACTGGGCATTAGTGGGAACATTTAATGATCAAGATTTGAAATTTACACCCAGGAACAAACAAGGAAATGAGAATTGACCTCAGTTATTTCTGGAGCCGGAAGAGCGGGACAGGGTGATCCAAGTATACTTTTCAACACTGAGACTCTAATTTACTGAGATTCCCTATAAAATTGCCTCGGACTCAATTAGATTAGGTTAGATATCCTCAGCACTGTTGGCTGGTTAGAGGCAGACATATCATTAGATGTTGGTACCACCTACCCAAGAATTTGGAAATAACTTGTAGATACAGTAGCAATTACACTGTGTCAGCATTTATCAGCCCAGCTGTGGCTACCAGAGGCCCAGGGTAGTCCACTATAGTTTCAGTCCAGACTAGGGAGGGAGGGAGGGACAGCAGCGTTGGAGGGCAATATGAAATAAAACAGTAACTCATTGACTGCCTCAGCAAATCTAGCAATTTGAGGAAAAAGGCAACATGATTGTTGTGGGGAACATCAGGCTTTGAGTTCTTTGTAGTACTTTGAAGTAATAGACAGAAGCACAGGTAAGGAGGATTCAAGTCACTGCACTTCATTTGGACTTTCAGAAGTCTTTTATGGGGCTGCGAAAGAGATGAGCCTTTGCGGGGTTTGTACAACATTGTTTTCCTGGAAAAAAAACCCCTTAGATTCCTATTTGGCCTTATCCTTGAGTATAAAGCTAAGGGCATTAAATCCATTACTTAGCACACAGCATAGAGCATGAAACATGGTAGTCACAATAAATATTAGTTGTATGACATTTAATTATCACAACAACTCTCTGAGACTCCTATGATTATCATCACCTCTGTTTTAGAAGTGAAAACACAGATGGTTTAGAGCAGGTCATTTTTTTCTACTAAGAAATGATGCCAATATTCTGACTCTCTTAATAACATACACCCCTTCACTCTCAGGTTGTCTCAATAGGCTTCCCAAACTATTCATGATCTCCTTGCCTCCTGAACCGGGGCTTTGCCTCCTTTTAATGGTCTTGTGCTTGGTCCCCCAATCTGACCTTCTTGACTGCTCTTCCAGTGCTGAGTCCCCTTGGCCCAGGCTGACTCCTGGGACCTGAATCCTGCTAAGGTCCTTTAGTGACAGCATTCTTGTCTGATCTTTTTATATTAATGCATTCAAATGATTCATTGAACCTTTCTGTGTGCCAAGTCTTATTGTAGGTGCTGGAGATGAACATGATGGTCTGTGCCCTCGGAGGTCTGTTACAGAAGACCCTGGAAAATGGGACACTGTTTGATAGGAAAACAAGGAAGTGGATACGTAGAAATGACTTTGGAAGAGAAATATAAACAGGAATGTTCCCTCAGGATTAAGTCCTGGCAAAAGGCCTATTTAAGTTCTTACACATGGAAAGTAAGAGACAGACACAATGAAATAATCTGGTTTGCAGGCAGCCCCAACATCTCTCTGAGGAGTGAAACACAAGTTGATGGAGATGTACTGTGAAAAGAGCCAGGAAGCTGTCAGAAAGGGCCGGACGGGGCAGCATGCCCTGCCATGTTGGCAAACGCCAGCAAGTGCATTTAGGGAAATGGAATCTTGTCTATTTACAGGCTGGTGGGATGCAAGCTATCATGGAGGATATTCAACAAATACTTGTGATTATGTTTGAAAGAAAGCATGTGCTGGACACTTCAGGACGTATGAAGATGATGGAGACGTGGACCTCAGCGTGTGATAGTGTTAGAGTCTGGGGAAACGTGGGGAAAGGGGATTGTTAAAAGTAACATTGTGGGCCATCCATTGGAACTTCTTGAATGTTTTCAGGAGAAATAAATGAAAATTGAAATTATTTTCAATTATTTTTGGTCTGTGGCTGCATGGAACCCTGGATCTTTATTCACACACACACACACACACACACACACACACACACACACACAGAGAAAGACTGGAAAGAAACCAAAACATTAGAAGTTGTTACCTCTGCATTGGTGGGAGTATTGGGCATTGATGATTTTATGTAAGTTTTAAATAAAAACATGTATTAATGGGGATTGCATTATTGTTGTTTAAAGAAGGTATAAATAGTTTCAATAGAGTGGTCATGGTAGGCTGAATTATAAGGAATTAAAAGCTTGAAGAGGTGGAAAACCCAAGACATTTTTGGAGGGAAGGAGCCCTTTTAGGATTGTGAGACCTGGACAGTATGGTAAATTAGACAGCAAACATCTTGAATAGGTGTACTGTTTAAAACATTTTGATAATTTGCATATCCTGGAGGCAGAGGTAACTTTACAATGTAGTCTTTAATTAGCATTGAGATGTTTATCACTTGGTCCAAATTCTGCTGAGAACTAGAAGGTAATTTCCTTAGCTGAGGCTTCACTAGGTCAAGAGTCTGACTTTCCAACAATCAAGAGGTTGGAGATGTAGTGTAAAAAGATAAACTTTAAAGGACTCTGACCTTTTAAGAGGAATACTGATTCAGAAATACTAATTGAAATCTGTAAAATCAGCTAACTAGGATGCAGATTTGTTAGATAAAATTCTGAGGTTCCAGAAGCTAGAAGGTGAATAATGAAACAACTAAGTATATTTATTTTGTTTAAAATATTTTATTTATCTATTTTTAGAGAGAGAAGAAGGAAGGGAGAAAGAGAGGGACAGAAACATTGATGTGTGAGAGAAACATCAATTGTCTGCCTCTCACACACCCCCAACCAGGGGTCTGGCCCACATTGCAGGCATGTGCCCTGACCCTGATTGGGAATGGAACCTGTGACCCTTCATTTTGCAGGACGATGCCCAATCTATCAAGCCACACAGTCAGGGCTGTTCTATTTCTTGTGTAAGATATTAATGGATTGAGCTTGTTTTATGCCTACAGGCTAAATTTAAACACACTTAAAAAGAGTTTGCATTGATTCTTAGACAATTCATTAAATATACTCTAAAAGAAAATGATCATTTTGAGGGTATAGTCCTCACTTTTCCTGGGAGGGTATCAAAGAGATGACAATGATGATAGCATATGACATGATGTTCTTGTGGAGGAAACATTAGGTGATTCTCAGATCTTCTGGTTCCCAGAGATGACTAATGTGGGGATTTGAAGCTGATGGATTATTTGATTTGATCAGTGACAGGTGAAGACATGCCTACCATACAGGCTTCTGGGAAAGATTATCAGATAGGTCCCGCATTATAATTTTCTCAGACTTTCTTGGTGAGAGTCTGGGATACATACTTGGAAGAGGTTATGAGGGGGGAAGTGAGGAACTCAGATTGCTTTGGTTATAAATGGAGCATCAAATTGGAAAGAAATATTAACTCATCAAGAAGGTATAAATGAAAAGACAAAAGCACAGATGTAGTATGAACAGCCAGGGTGTGTGTATCAGGGCATTGGAAGCAGGATGTCAGAGGATAAACTACTGCCTCGATGGGGCTGGTGTTCATAGAGACACTACTGAGTTCTGGGGAGCATCTATCCCTAAGTATGTGAGCACGAGGTCAAAAATGGGCAGGGGAAATATTGGAGAACAGATTCATTTGGTGGCCACCATATAGAAAGTGTTTGAAGGAATTCAAATGGGGAAAGGTAACAAACAAGTTCAGGAGAAATGCAAAGAAAGTTTAAAATAGGACACATGGGATGGGGGCAGAAAATAAACATCCATTGAAGAGCTACTGAAAAGTAAACAGAAAACTTTGATGCAGCTATTTTAATGCCTCTATACTGACTTGTGTTTGTTAATGCAGTTGCCTCAAACTCCCAAGATTTATGTTATTTATGAAATAATGAATTAACATGCCTAAATGTCATACTTGATTCTCACCTATGGTGGGAGATTTCCATTTCTGATTTGTTAATTTTATGTCATTTGAGTTTTTATAAATGTATATTACCATAACAATAAGACAAAACCAGAAAAATTTTATCGAAACAAGGTTAGCTTTCATTGGTAAGCCACCTGTACCCAAAAATAATATTATAAAAAGGTGCATTTATGTTAAATGAAATGTAACAATACTAGTTATAGAAATAATAATATATAACAAAAGGATTAACTTCTGGTCAAGATGCAGGCATAGGTAGATACACTGTGTCTCCTCACACAATCCAAAGAAGGATGACAACAACAAATTTAAAAACAAAAATCAACCAGAACTTCCAGAAAATTGAACTGTGTGGAAGTCTGACAGCCAAGGAGTTAAAGGAGAAACATTCATCCAGACCGGTAGGAGGGGCAGAGACAGGCAGCTGGGTGAAGAGGACTGAGGCAAGGAGGAGGCTGGTGGACCAGGCAGTCCCACATTCACTTACGGATACACCAGGAAGAACAACTGGGGAGCGAAACAGATCTTGCAACCCAGGGTTTCACTGCTGGGAAATAAAGGCTCAAAACTTTAGACTGAAAAAATCTGTGGGGGTTGAGGTGGCAGGAGAAATTCCCAGCCTCACAGGAGAGTTTGTTGGAGAGACCCACAGGGTCCTAGAACATAAACAAGCCCACCCACCAGGGAATCAGCATCAGAAGGACCCACTTTGCTTGTGGGTAGTGGGGGGAGTGACTGAAAACCTACAGAGAGCAGAGCAAGCAGCACTTTTCCCTCTCAGACCCCTTCCCCACATACAGTGTCACAACGCACTGACATGGGTTACCCCACCCTGGTGAACACCTAAGGCTCTGCCCCTTCCTATGTAACAGGCTCACCAAGACAAAAAAAAAAAAAAAAAAAGTTGTCCAAATGAAAGAGCAGATCAAAGCTCTAGAAAAAATATAACTAAGCAATGAAGAGATAGCCAACCAACCAGATGCACAGTTCAAAACATTGGTAATCAGAATGCTCACAAAATTGGTTGAGTATGGTCACAAAATAGAAGAAAAATGAAGGTTATGAAAAGTAAAATAAAGGAAAGTGTACAGGGAGCCAACCATGGTGGAAAGGAAACCAGGACTCAAATCAATGGTTTGGAGCAGAAGGAAGAAAGAAACATTCAACCAGAACAGAGTGAAGAAACAAGAATTCAAAAAAATGAGAAGATGCTGAGGAACCTCCAGGACAGCCTTAAATATTCGAACATCCAAATCATAAGGATGTCAGAAGGAGAAGAGGAAGAGCAAGAAATTGAAAACTTATTTGAAAACATACTGAAGGAGAACTTCCCCAATCTGACAAAGGAAATAGACTTCCAGGAAGTCCAGGAAGCTCAGAGAGTCCCAAAGAAGTTGGACTCAAGGAGGAACACACCAAGGCACATCATAATTACATTAGCCAAGATTAAAGATAAGGAGAGAATCTTAAAAGCAGCAAGAGATAAGGAGACAGTAACCTACAAAGGAGTTCCCATTAGACTATCAACTGATTTCTCAAAAGAAATCTTGCTGGCAAGAAAGGACTGGAAAGAAGTATTCTAAGTCAGGAAAGGCAAGGACCTATATCTAAGATTACTCTATCCAGCAAAGCTTTCATTTATAATGGAAAGGCAGATCAAGTGCTTCCCAGATAAGGTCAAGTTAAAGGAGTTCATCATCACCCAGCCCTTATTATATGAAATGTTAAAGGGACTTATCTAAGAAAAAGAAGATAAAAAATATGAACAGCAAAATGACAACAAACTCACAACTATCAACAATTGAACCTAAAAAGAAAACAAAAACAAGCTAAGCAAACAACTAGAACAGCAACAGAATCACAGAAATGGAGATCACATGGAGGGTTATCAGTGGGAAAGTGGAGGAGAGGAAGAGGGGAAACGGTACAGGGAATAAGAAGCAGAAATGGTAGGTAGACAATAGACAGGGGGGTGTTAAGAATAGTATAGGAAATGGAGAAGCCAAAGAACTTATATGTATGACCCATGGACATGAACTAAGGTAGGGGAATGTGGATGGGAGGGGTGTGCAGGGAGGAGGGGAATAAAGGGGGGAAATGGGACAACTGTAATAGCATAATCAATAAAATATATTAAAAAGAAAAAATAAAAGGACAATACTTTGTATACTACGTATCACATTCACAGTAGAGTCACATTTTCCTTAAAGGCGAGGCTTACCCCTCTACCCTAAATATCAAATAAAATATAAAGTAAGTGGTCTTCACTGTTGCCCTCACAATCACAATCAAATCTAAGAAGACATATTAAGGTTATAGAGCTTGGATGACTGATGTGGATGATATGAGTGGGAAGGGCACTAAAAATCCCCACTGCACTCCTAGCTATTAAATAACCACTAATTTTTTTTTTTAGTAGTGATCTTAAATGGCCCATGACTTGAATTCCCAAACATCTGCCTATGGATTTTTTTCTGTAATCCTTTCTTATTGTAGCTCAATGGTTCTCAAATCTAGTGCACATACAGAGTAGCACACACAAAACCATGCATCTTATACTTTATGGATCATTTAAGGGATTTTTTCAGTTATAATCTTACTTATACTTAATTTTGTCTTACTTGCTGACTTTACAACCACCAACAATTCCACCAACACCTCCTTTGCATTGCATACACTTACGCTCTACTTGAGAGAACTCTCAGAAACTTAGTTGGGGATTTTGTATGCTGCGTGAAGAAAATGGAAAACTTATTGTGGTCCAAATACCCTCTCAACATAACAAAACTAGTAAATAATAAATACTTAATTTATTTTACCCAACCAGGAATCCTACCAAAGTACAGTTAACCATTCTTTATATTTCCTAATGGAAGATGGAATCACATTATTAAGAAGCCTGGTCTATTTATTAATCAAAAACAAACAAATGTGGCCATTGTAACTCTATGAGAGAAATTAGAGAATTTGAGATGCAATCCACTGAGGAATCAAGCAAATTCTCAGAGAATTAGCCGTGATTCTGGCTAGAATGGTTTATGGTCCTTTATGAGATGAGTGAGAAAGTAAATGGTTAAACGAATGAGGTAAATGGTTAAATGAATGAGGTAAATGGTTAAATGAATGAGGTAAGTGATTAAATTGAGACAGTCTGCCAGATGCATTCCTAACCCCAGAGTGTGGGAGAAAAGGAGGTAAAATGGTATTGGATTAGCAACCCAGGTGAAACTCAAGGACAAAGTGGAGAAAGGGTCCTCAGGTTGGTTGTACAAACTGTGCTCCACACTAGGGCCCTGAACATCAGAAGGAAAAAGAGGTAGGAGCTGAAAACCCAACTTTGTGTCTTGGCACAGGACTGTGTCTGCAGGATTGGTGGTTGGAGCAGGGACTGACTTTTCCCAATATACAGGCCAGTGGAAAACTGGGAAGGACAGCTACTTCATGCATTAAACTTCGCACAAGTGGAAGTTGAGACAAAATATCCTGGTTTCAAAATGGCTGTGAGGTGGATGACAATTGAAGTTGTTAATTCACATTTTCACCCACTCTGAATGCCTCCTTTTCTGTCCTTGATGGAGGAGAGTGAGTATCGCATTCAAACAGTACTTAGTCCTGTGAGGTTTTCATATCTAGGGAAGAGATGGAGCAGAGCAGGAAGTCAAAAGTGACTACAAATTATGCTGGTTCTTTGTACAAAAACACCTAAGCACTTAGGGGAAGAAGATTTGTAGGCACAGACAAATGTCTTGGTAAGCCAAGGGGAGGCAGCAGATTTTCGTGGGCTTTGGAAAGGGGATGGAGGGAGACAAAGAGACTGCCTGTTTTGTGTGGACTTTGGTACAGAGTGGGGTTCTTGGAGCTGTGACCTGGCAAATCCCAGAAGGAGGGAATGACTGTGTGGCATATCCAGAATGACAGGACCAGAAGTGACCTTGCATGTGATTCCATGACCAAACCTGGCATAACACAGCAGAATAAGGGATGTCTCCACACTACCCAGTGCATAGGACCAACCAGCAAGGCTGAACTCCCACTCCTACGTTAACATCCTTTACCACCAACAATTCCCAGCCAAGATGACGATGAAATTGTTTTCTGTTGGTTTGGCAGACAGGACCTCAGAATAAAAAATAATATAAAATGAAAAACAAGTTTATCTGAAAATAAAGTCTGCAATTTATAGGTAGTACCACTACCTTCAGGTGAATATATCAAACGGCTGTGTGCCAGGCACTGTTTGGAGGAGGCACCTTCACACCAGCTCTGTTACACAGTCTTCACAACAGCACTGCACAGCAGATTACCGCACCAGTCCCCAGGGAAGATACCACGGCTCCAAGACACAGCAGGCAGTGGAGGCGCAGGGACGCAAGCCCGGGTCTGTGTTTCTGCCTGCACTATACTATACAGGTTGTCAGTGAGATCTACCTAAACGCAGGGACAAAGGGAATACAGTGGAGTTCTCAGAAAGAAAAGATATGTATAACCTAGTCCATGATGGTATTGAGTCAGTCTCATTACTGAAAGTAGAGCACATAAATACTGATGCCTACAGGAAAAGCTCCCTGGTCGCTCAAACAAAAGGAGGAAACTTAGGCAAGAAATGGAGTTCTTAGCTCTGCAGAGAATATGGCAGCAATCTGTCACCACAGCAAACTTACAGAATCCAGCTCAGACAACAAGTCTTTCCTCTGTATATCAGAAACCCTTTTCCAGATATGAGTATTGAATGTGTTTTCTATGTTCTGTGGTAAGTTTAGATTAAAGCAAATAAACCAACCTATGGGTATGTAGATATTTTCACTAGCTTATATAATTTCCACTCATCCAACTCACCCTGGCATGCCTGTCGAGTCTGACCCACTTCTATGACTACCTAGATGCCATTAGGCTAGAAAACACAAGTCTATACACACACACGTGCATTTACGCAATTACTGAAATCCAAAATTCCCATCCAAGTTTGAGACAACAGATAGTTTGATATTTATTTTTTAAAGAACTGTCTAATTTCTCAAAGACTCAGGCTTGACTTAAATATTTATATTCCAGGCTTTTGATGGATAGTATGTTCCAATTCACAGAATCCGGTTACCTGGTTAGGATCAGGATCGACTTCATCCCAGTTGTGAGTGACATGGCCTTGGTCAATGGACTCAAAGGGCTTGTGAGAAACTGAAGGTAGAATCCTATACAGCCAACTGGGAGGAAACAAGGACACATGTCTTAGGGAGATGTTATGAGTGGTATACCGGCTCAGAAAGTACCAGCAGGAAGATTATCAGGTCAACAACGATCTGTGGGCTTTAAAAGCAATGACACAGCATCACTTCTTAACAACCACTGCCGCCCATACCCTGCCCTCTTCTGGCCTTTCCACCCTACCCATCACCCTTCATATTAAGGCTCTGGCTGTTGGTTATTCCCAGACTGACAAAGAATGAAGAATTGTCTTTCCCAATGACAACTATAAAGGAAAAGGAAGTACCTTGAAGGATATCTGTATAGAAAAGTCCATAGAAAAATATTAGCATATATATGTCATTGGATACCAATCCTTGCTCTGGAAGGTGATGACAATGAATCCTTCATAGACTGAGAAGATATGGGTGGTTTCTTTGTTTTGTTTTTGAAATATAAATCAGTTTTCTCCTTTAAAATTATAAATATAATATATGTTTATATTACAGTAAATATAATTCAAGTGGTAAAAATAATTCGAGTAATTCAAAAAGTTCTGAAAGGTAAATGGTTTTCTCCTCCAGTTTCTTCAGGGCCAATCCTCAGAGGCACCAGAACTCAACAGTTTTCTTGTATATTTTCTCAGATATGTCCAATGCGTATATGAGCATAACTGCTAAGTCATTGTACAACTTTATTCTCACAACAAAAATATGTGAAAGTGCCTAACTACCCACCTCTTCACAAATATGGCACACTATTAATAATTTTCCCATTACAGGCAAAACATATTTCATTTTAATTTTGAATTTTCTTTATCACAAGTAAGGTTGAGAATCTGTATGTTTTTTGGACCTTTGTAATTTTTCTATGAATTAATTGTACAAGTCCTTTACAACTTTTCTCTTGGGTTATTTGTCTCTTTGATATTAATTAGTAAGAGGTTCAGGAAATTAACACTTCTCCAAAGTTATAAGACCTTCTGTCCTTATTTTCTTATAGTACATTTTTCCTTCCTTCCCTCTTTCCTTCCTCCCTCCCTTCCCTCCTGAGTTTTACTGTCAGTATATATCAAGGTCTGAGCCAAAGATCTTCCTGCCAGGACCCAGGTCTCAGGCTTCAGGAGGAAAAGAAGACTCTGATGAAGAAACCTTAAAAGACACCGGGAGAACAACCCTCCAGAAGTTGAGAGGGAGGCTAAAACACACTAAAAGGGACTCAAGTCTTTTCAGAGGTCATTGCCCTGACAGAGTACAGAAGGAAGAGGAATACTACTTCTGACAACTGAAGACCCGAGAAGCTTGAACCCATAGACTGTCCCTTTAAGCACTAGGACAGTTTACATCAGGGGGTGAAGTTGGCCTGACTGCACACTGAACCATTTGAGAGATAAAAAGGCTACATTTGTTCAGTTTCCTTTTGATTTCTCTAGCTCTACATAATATGACCTCAGACCGTGGACTTCAGGGCATGAAAAACTAAACTTCTCCAGCTTTTGGTAGTCTATGGAGTTCAGAGTGTGAGTGTATCTTAGAATCAACTGTGTGATTGTGGGTAAGTTAAAAAACTTTCTTGACCTCGTGTTCTTCATCCTGATCTCCTAGCGTTGTTGTGAGGATTCAGAATTTATGTGCCTAGAATGCCTGGTCCTGGTGCACAGTAGGTGCTCAATTATCAGGTTCGTGTGCAGTTGTCTGTGAACCCCTAAGCACCTGGGTTTTTGTGATAGTCCAAAATTTCCACATTCCCTGTCCTAAGTCTTACTTTCTCAGGACCTAAGGGATCAGTTAACTAATGTGAAAAATATTAATCTTTGATAGATGGTTTCATGGGGGCTCTGCATTCTGTGGTTTCAATGAGTAGTGACTAACTGTAAGAATTTTAGGCTTGCTCACCTACGGATAAGACTGGCTCCACCTTCCCACTGAGAATTTTTATCATTTTCACAACATTCTTGTGCATATCATTGAAAAGTTCTAAACAGATGGGTGAGCCATGTCTAGTGTCCCTTGTTTTTAGCTGAGTTTATAAAAATACCCAGGCAGCACTACACTGCGCTGGACAGAAATTTAATTCTGATTCAGAGACTGGTGCCAGCTTCTTAATGAATTGCCAACAGCTCATTTTCAGCCCCCTGGATCAGAGCTGAGCTCCTGCTGGCTGAAGATATTGCTAGATAATAGAGGCAGGCAGCAGAATCCAGAGTCCAAGTGTCGCATCAGTAAATGGGACATAGAGTCATGGAGGCCAGGTTGTCATAAATTAGATTGGACAGGAATTATCTATGTTTACCTTACTTTGACTATTTGGGCTTGCACAGAGAAGATTAAACAGGAATTAATAGAATTAACCCCTGATTTTTGACAAGTATGGGAAACTATTTCTTCCTCCCTCTGTGTATGTGTCTATCAAGAGAGAAGCCATATTAGTATTGACATGGCAGCAATAGCACCTGCCATATCTCACACTAAGTTCTCTGATAGCCTCTCAGGGATACCCTGCATTAGAAGAAGAAAATCTGCTATGATGCCAATAATAATGACCATTGTAATTAATATTAACTGAGCACTCATTCCGTGCCTGGCAATGTGCTAAGCACTTTACATACATTCTTTCTTTTAATCCTCATAACAACTATGGAATAGGTACCATTATTGTCTTTTTGACAAGTGAGGAACCTGAGGCTCTGAAAGGGTAGGTGACTTGCCTAAGTTCACACAGCTGAAAAGAGAAGGAGCCAGGATTGAAACTCAGGGGGAGCCAGGTGGAAACTCAGTGACCCCAGAGTGGGCATGATTAACCACTAAGAGGAACAATCTATCATTTGTGTGGTCCATTGTGTTTCTACACTCACTATTTTATTTGCTTCTCAGGAGGACTTTGTGGAGATAAACCCTTTCCCTCCCACTAAGCAGTACCGGACCACCTGCCCATCTCCCCAGTCCTCCAATATCAGTAGCAGACCTCTTCACAGGTGCCCTAACCTGAAATTCCTACAGTTAGACACTACATGTTTAAGTCAAAACACTTCCTGCCTCCCCAGACCACAACAGCTACTGCATCCAGCCTGCATCTAACCTGTCCCTTAGAAGTTAATCAAAGGAGTGAGCTCACTGACTTGGCTTGCAAGATTAGGGCAAACATGGAATATGAATGTGCAGGTTTCCAGGAAAGGCAAGTTCCAAAGAGTAAAAACCTTACAAATTCAAACCACAAGGGGCCGTAAGGCATGACCTTTCGACAGCCCACATTTGAATTATCCAAATTTGTCATGCAAAGAACATTCAGGTGAGGAAGATACTGTGCTCGATCTTCTACAATTCTGAGTTAATCATTATAAAAAACAAAAATTAAGCCAAAATTCAAAACTCAGTTGGACAATCCTTAGGGGAAGGCCAGACTATTGGGGACATTTTCTTCTGAGTACAAGTGAGAATTTGTAAATGGCCCTCGACACGTGTGTTTCTAGGCTCTGCGCATTTGCTCCCTCAGCTTCACCCACCAGTCACTGTAGCTAGAGACCAGGCCTGTCATCCTCTGACTGTGATCCAGGGCACAGCCTGTGCAAAGCAGGGTCTTAGGCAGCCCTGTGAGGCTGTGGCCAGGGAGTAGGAGGCAGCGTTAAGTAGCAGTCATAGCTCCCACAGTCTGCAAGTCAGGATTAACCGAATTCTTTTACCTTCTCTTATTGGTGCTCCGAGGGCAAGTGAAAGCTGATCCGGAGAGCTGCTCAGCATACAAATTGTAGGGACAAACTTGAGGATTGTTCTAAAACAAAGAAAGTAATAAATAACATCACTCTGACCTGAAATGCATCCTACCTTCCACAAGCAACTCATGGGAGGATTCTGTCCTGAATGGGGATGCTCTGGGCCACTGCATATGACCATCCCAACCCATATATACTTCTTATAATAACTTTTAGGTGACCTTTTCCTCTGATTAGAAAAGTAATATATATGACATATAACCCATTATTTCACCATCCAGAAATAACCCGATTTTTACATATTGGTATATTTCCTTCTATTCTTATCCACCAAAATGGGGGATCTTATGATATTTATAGTTGTGTAATAATCAGGACTTTCTCAAAAGAGGAAACCCTATATCAGGAACATTTTTCATGACATAAAATATTCATCAAAATTTAAAAATAATTTGTAACCAACACTAGTGTGAATCAACATTAGCGTGCATACATTTTTAGGACTAATTATTTTGTCATCATTGTTATATCTTATGTTGTACAAGGGAACTACAAAAAAGTTCCCTTAGCCTTGGACCTAGGGGATCCTCCTGAAGGTCCTACAGTTAGTCTTACTATTTTGGGTCGAGAGCTTTGCCATAAAATAACCACCACCCAACTTTATTCTTTGTATTGTCATTGTTCTATATCCCAGTTGTCTTAAGGTTTTGTTAAACTCCAAGACACTTTACAGGCTAAATTACAAGAGCTATAATGGGTAGAGGTGCTTCGCCTGAGGGCTGGTCATTCATTCCTATAATACAGAGCTCTCTAAGCTAATGTTCTATTTACTCATACCTGTCCTTCTGGCAGGGCACCAGGGCAGCGAGGGTCCTCTGAGGCACATTCATTCCCAAATCCGGAAATGTACTGCATGTGACAAAGGCACAAAGACTACCCTTAGTGGAATTTAAAGAACATTTTCACAAACTGACAGTCTACAAAGGTAAGAGTTTCTATACGGACATGTGTTTGTGTACGATTTTTTATACGTACTATATGATTTTCTATGTCTTGGCATGTGAACAATTTAGGAAAGATAATACATTCTGCGTGAATTTTAAAGACTGCCAATTAATTGGGAAAGGAATTCTGAATATTGACTCCACCCTTCACTGTACTTAGTCAATTTATGGACTTGTTCTTAATTATCCTACTCCAAGAACATGTTCTTTAATTCTGGTTCCATGAGGGATTTCCTGATGAGGGGGATGGCTCACACATCACCTCACCCAGATTATTAGGATTTTGCTGGACCTAGATTACAACCTCCTTGAGTTTAGGGAGCTCCACTCCCTATCCATACTCTGAAATAAGCAACTGTAAAGAGGTGTGTGGATCCACTCTGATAGCAAAGCCTTTGAGAGAAAGCTCTCCAAATCATCCTCACGACAGGCAGAAGACTACTTATGTCTGGCTCATCTACAGAATGTATACATAAGTGAAGTCTGAAGATGTGGCTGGCTTGCAAGAGAAGTGACAGACCAGAATGTGTCCACCATAGCAACATGGAGTTTACTTTAATTGCTATTTGTTTGCACCCAGAGAAAATAAAATTAGAGGGTTTCTCCACAAAGTAAAGTATGTGGAGCCCATGAAACTCATTGTTAAAACACTTAGCACACTTTTGTTCACTCTCTGACTCATCTGCTGGTTTATAACCTCCATGAAGTCTGAGACTACGGCACCCCGCTGTACCCCTATCTGCCCTGTGCCTGGTGTGTAGAAGGTACTCAGTAGATACCTACCGTTGATTTAGTCGTCACTTAGATCCTATCCAAATATGAGTCTATGTTTGCTGTTGTGAGGTTAGGATCCCCTTTCTTCTAACTTGAACATCAAAACAAATGGCTATTTTTCCCCATAGCTGTTCCTAATAAATGTACTTAATTTTAGCCCAGGAAAATTCAGCCTTGCTCAGGGAGTGAAATGCCACCATCTGAGCACATGTGTTAAGAGATATAAGAAGGATGTAAGTGGGTGGAGGGTAAGCCTCCAGACTTCTCGACAGCACGGAGAAGGATGAGCTGGATGCAGTGCGCCCGCGTGTGTGAGTGATGATAGGGCCAACGGATGTCTGCATTTGGAAGGAATCAAATGTGAAGTGTCATGACCTAGAAAGCAATGGAAGTGAAATTCTTTTTGCCTCCAGACACTTTTTTTTTGTATTTTTGAAAAATCTATCAGCACTAAAAACATCGAGTTCTATTATACACAGATTGGTTAACAGCAGTGGCATGCAGTTTGGAATGATTTTTTGGGGGAAATGGCAGAGACCATCCAGCATTCTGACTCTCCACTGAACACAATTTTCTTCTCTGTAAGTGAACCTCATGCTCACCATCAACAGGATCGAATTTGAGCTGCTGAGAAATGGTAATGACCCCAAATTTTGCAAAATGGAATTTTATACCAATCTGTCACTGAGCCCATAGAGTGTCACAGTGCCTTCATTTTGTTCAGCTGCCTAGTTGCTTCTCTTCTCTAGAGAGGCAGAAAGCTGTGAGTGCTGAGGAATGCAGCCCATGCATGTGGCAGGCATGTGGCAGGCATGTGGCAGTTTACCTTCACATTAGCCTTCCCCATTCTTTGCAACTGCTGGCCTCAGAACAGCGTCCACCATGAGATATGTTCAGAACAAGGGAAAAGAGACTTACTATATGGGGCTCTGAAGCATTTGCTTCAGATTGCTTTTTAAAATGAGGAAAAAAAGTAGAAAAAAACTGATGGTGGTTTGAAAGGGAGCCACCCAGCACCCAGAGAGGTGTGAGTCCTGAGTCACTTTGTCAATCTTGGCTGTGGTGCATTGGCTAAAGGGGACAGTGGAACTGCTGAGTCACCATCCAATCAGTCCGTTTTCCTAATCCTCTGAGGGAAAAATTACGGACGAGTTTGTGAGAGCTTAAAAAGTCCATGTCCCTCACTGCTGAATGTATCTGAATTAAGGAAGCAGTTTTCTGCAGCTGCTTTCCTGAGGCTTTGACATCAAGGACAAAAATCTAAACTCTGCTTTTATCTGCTGAGGAAATCCAAGCCTTCAACTCCAGCTGATTCAGTGACTAAGTACAAATATGCCTTATACCAAAAAAGTCTGACATTTAGGGAGTGTGTTTGTATGTTTTCTTTAGTCCAGATTTCTGAATAATTTCATCCAACATAAAAATGATTTCATTTCATTCCAAGAGAATTATATGCATCCTTTCTAAATAAAAACAAATTATGGAGCTCTATGTTAACTTCAGTACCATCAGTTCTTTGGCAGCTCTCTTGTATACAGCTTTTTAATTTTCACCTTGTCCCCGGGATATGATTTATTTGTTAAGCGTAGTTTTATGAGGTGTCTTCTACTGACTCTGATCCCAGGTAACAAACACCCTGATGGGATGAGCAGATGGTGCACCTCATTTCCTTTTACTGGGCATGCAGGAGAGAGAGAGAGAGAAATCAGGGTAGAGATGGAGCTAGAGCTACCATTTTTCCTCTTTAAAGAGTCCAGTATTTCTAATTCACCTCGTTGGGAACATAGGTTGTTAGGAGAACTTGCGGATTATTGCAGTAGGCTGACAATGACCCTCAAAGATATTCAACCTTAATCCCTGGGATTTGAGAGTGGTACTTTATATAGCAAAAGAGATGTGATTTTTGCTGACATTATATTGCAGATGTGATTAAGTTAAGGATCTTGAGATGGGGAAAAAGCATATTTTTTGAGGGGTATCCCCTAAATGTAATCACAAGTGTCCTTACTAGAGGTAGGTAGAAGGGGTTTGACTACAGAAAAAAGGAAAAGGCAATGTGTAGGAAGCAGAGATTGGAGTGATGCACCCTGAAGATGAAGATATTAGTCAAGGGATGTGGGAAGCCTCTAGAAGCTGGAAAAAGCAGAGAAATGGATTGTCCCCTTCAGTTTCCAAAAGGAAGCAGCCTTGCCAACACCTTGACATTAGACCAATGGAACTGATTTCAGAGTTCTGACCCAGAGAACTGTGAGAGAATAAATGCATAGTTTTAGGCCACTAAATGTGTGGTAAGTTGTTACAGCAGAAACAAGAAACTGATATAATAATTAGGTAGATCAGTATGACCTATCTTTGGCTAATCACTGGGATCACCCCAGAAGTTTATTAAATGCAGACCCCCATCTACTGAATCAAAATACTTGTTGGTGAGGCCCAAAGTCTGCCACTTAAAGCTCTTTGTTTTAAAAATGAGGAAAAATCAAGACATGTAGAAGTGAAGCAATTTAAGAACATAGTGGTCTTTTAATTTTAATTTTCTTGTTTTATCTTTTGAATTTTCACCCCTAGTTGTGCTTTTATGTAAATGTTAGTTTACCTGAGGCTTTGTGTTGACATATCCATTAAAATGAAGAAATAAAAGCTGAGAAATATTTTTAAACATAAAATGCTTATTGATTAGAATGATGCAATCTGGCTTTCTGTGCCTGGATTTCTGATCTCTACAACTAACCTTTTCTCCTGGAGATTAGACAGCAGGTCGGGAAGAATGCCTTTGAAACTGAGAACAAAGACCAGCATGCAATTTACATTGGTATGCTGGCTCTGTCCATAATAAGTTGCTTATAGATTTCAGCAGGATAGGATTTTAAATATAATTTATTTATAAATGGTAAGGATGTTTCCAACCCCTGCTGAACTCCCCCACAGGATTTTCATCAGGAAACACAGTTTTTATGAACTCTCCTTCTTCCAAGACTTCAACTACACTTTTGCTATGATGACCTCCCATATCTGTTCTCCTGACCTTACCCACTCCCTGAGATCCAGATCCACACATCCGACCACCTCCAGGGGATCTCAGCGTGGCTCCTCCTGCAACTGAAATTTAGCTGAAGCACTCTTGGACCCAGAACATGCAGGGCTCTCTGTGTGTGCTGTGCCTTTGTACATAACCCACACATATTTTTCAATTGCACATTAAATGATAAAAAGGAATTATTTCTTAGAGGAAGTGCTAAGACTTCTACTGGCCAAGGGCTGCTTGTGGGCCTCAAAATAACTGAGTAGACTAAACATATCTGATTAGTCAGCCAGAGGCAGTCCAGGAAGCTGCAGCAACAGGAAGGTGCTGGAGAGTGAGGGCCTGGGAGAAAAAAAACCCGCAGTGAGAAATCTGTTTGCCAACCCATGGTGGGAGGGAACCTTTTAGATATCTACTGATTCCCAAGACAATATTTGAAATGAACAAAAGCAAAAGACTGATAATAAAGACTTCATCTCTCCCCCATCAACCTCTCCAACACCCCCAGACCCAGCCATGCATATGGACACCATAGTGAAGGCTCGGAAGACAGGGCCTTGGACCAGGGCCTAAGTCCTTTCTAATCTGACGCTACGGAATTCTAAGAAGCTTCTGTGAGTTCTGGCTGAAGTAGCCACAGCAAACTTGGTAGTTTCTTACCTTCAATTCGGCCATTTTCCTTCCACTGCAGGTGTGGTGACTTCAGGAAACTTGAGCCCAGAGACAATATGAAGCCAAAATGCTTCTGTTTCTTCTTCAAACCACTCTCTGAATGTTCGTATTCTCACCAGTTTGCTGTGCTCACTGGTCAGCAGGTCACCCAAACTAATGACAAGAATTGCCTAACTGATCAAGTAGGGAGAAAGTCCAGCATGTTTATTTTCAACTAACTGCTTACACAATTGCCTTTGTTTACTGACCTCAGGCTGTTTCTGGAAGTTTTCAGAAGCTTGCCTCCTCTTCTCCTGAGGTTAAGATTGGCTAATGATTTGTTCCAGTTGAAAAACCGCTTATTACTAGCGTCAGAGAATTTACTGTGGTAGTTAGTGCCTGCTGTGTGTGGCAGAGACTTCTCTACTCAGTCCTGACTCAGGCTGGGGAGGCAGAGGGGGGAGTGTCCACTCTCCGAAGAGGAGTGAGAAAATGAGCTGTGCTCTGACACAGGGGTGTACACGGAGCTGCCTGAAACGGTGACCAGCTCTAGACAGCTCCCCCCAGGTGCCTCCCAAGGATGAGCTGGGTGAACAGTTCAGAGCCTAGAGCACTGATGTTTACTACTGTTGCTCCTCTTAATTTCCTAAAGTCTTAAAATTTCCTTAATAATCTTATTTCCTAATACCTTATTTCTCTGAGAACAGACCAAGGGGTTACTTTCCGGCCACTTTTCCCATGACTCCCTTGTCCTTCATCTTGGCTACTCTCCTAAGCCATGGTCAGGTATCAACTTCGTGGCTAATAGTATTCAGGAAGGAAGAAACCATATATTGAATGCGTGTTCTTGCCAGACTTTTCCAAAGACATTACCTCATTTAATTTCACAAAAACAATCTCATGAACCAGGCTTTATTATTACAAACTCAAGTGCAACAGGCCGGGCAGGAAATGTAAATGGGTTAAGTAAGCTAGGTGATTTTTCCAATGGAACTTTTACATGACGCTCCAATTTTTAAACACTGGCAACTAAACAAATGAATGAATGAATGAATGAATAAAACCAATGTGGTAGATTGCAAAAAATGCCCACAATTCCCTTCCATCCTTGTATGCATGCCTCTTTGCAATGTGACTTTTCTGCTCCTCCCATCAGGAGATGGTCTCTCTCTCTCTCTCTCTCTAATTTCCTGGTATCTTACTTTGGTTGATAGCAAATATGACACAAGCAGAGACTCAAAAATTGTTGTGCCTTATGATTTGTCCATTTCTTCCTACTTGAGACCACCACACAATGGGCTAGCCTCTGTGAGAAAGAGGCCACTTGGGAGAGGGAAGCTCAGGCAATAGCCCAGCACTAAGTACCAGGCACATGAATGAGGCAATCTGGCTGCCAGATGACTGCAGGCACATGAGTGATCTCAGGTGAGACCAGTGGGAGAACCAGCAGTTAACCTAGTCCCAATGGTTGACCAACAGAATTGTGAGCAAATGGAATGGCGTATTTTATGCTACTAATTTCTGGTGTGGTTTGGTAAGCAGTGATAAATAACTGGTACAATTATGTCAAAAAACATGCATATAGGTTTGAAATGGCTATGGGCTGCCAGTTTAGACCCTCTGCTTTAAATGAATGGATCTAACTAAGCAGCATCCAGAGGAGGTCCCTGGAATGTAGCATAATGTGGTAGCAGTGGGATGATTTGTCTGTGTATAAGGTGTTAGTACAGGGAGGGCCAGACCGAAGGGACTATGGTGATAGAAACAAGTGACAGGTTGCTAGGAAACAGTGTGGGTTGGATTGATACCTGTGGACCAGGCAGCATCTAGGACATCTCAGCATATATATCAGCATAGACAGATGACATTGTGGCACTACATAAACTTCTCTGGAATTTATATGCAAGCCTGTGAGGGACAGGGCTGAAGACCCCAGCTTTACTAAGGCTGAGTTTTTATATTTCCTTTGGTATGCAGACTCAAAAGTCAATTCAAGAAAAGCCAAAAATAAATTCAAGAAAAATATTTGTTTCCAACTGAGTTGAGTACATTGGATCTCAGTGTAGGATCTCTATTGATCCTAAAATTTAGTCTTAGGTGGTTAGAAAAATAAATGGGAGCCAAGAAAAAACAAAGGAAAAGCTTTCCTGCTTTATTTTTCCTCAAACTTCTTATGCTTTTTTCATTGATGCAGCTTTGAAGGCAGATTTAAGAGGTGTCTCAGTTCCTTCTAAGGTGTGAGAAATTTCCTGAAGAGAGTGGTAACACATCCTTGACTGGATGAAAATTACTTAGAGGGGCCTGAAAACACTTAAAGTTGAGTGAACCTATCATGGAACTTTAGGGGTTTCTTTCAAGTGGGTTAACTATTTATTGTCTTTCTCTTTCTTATAGCAACAATTCAGTAAAACAAGCATTTGCTTTGTACCTGCCATGTGCCAGGCTCTGAGCTAGATACACACAGGGGATATAAGAATAAATACAAGTTCTGATTGGCTTCCCATTTTTATGTAATCATACACTCATTCCTTTATTTTACAATTACCAAGGACCTGCCTCTGTGAGATGTGGGGGACACAAAGATGACCGTGTCCTGTTCTCTAGCTGGCAGTGTACTGGTGAAACTGACCAATAAATGGGCCATTACAACTGAGTGCCACACATGCTGTGACAGGCGGAGTCCAGGGTGCTGTGGGAGGGATTGGGGGGCCACCTAGCCCTGACCAGCAAGGCAGGGAAGACTTCCCAGAGAAGATGATGTCCGAGCCAAGTCATGTGGAATTAGAGTGGGATGGGGCACTGAGCAGAGGGAAGAGTGTGAGCAAAGACAGAAGGGGAAGTGCGGTGCATCCAAAGAACTGTGTTTAGAGCCAAGTGACTGAAACAGTGGGGTGGAGGGATCAAGTGAGGGAAAGCTTCCAGGAAGGGGAGAGTTTTGGCAGACATTTGAAATAGGGGAATAGGGACATCTTCTGGCCTGGGCATGTCTTTTAGGGTTCAAAGACACCCTGTGGAAGTAGGTTGTGTGTAGAGGCAAGGCAGACATATGTGGGACCAGAACAGAGTCAATATCAAACTGTTCAACAGAAAGAACAAAGATTCTAAAAAACAGTCAGAGGAGGATGGATTCGGTGAACTGACATGGGGAACATGTGAGGTGAAGAATTTGAAAAAGACTAGGAATTGGAGACACCAGTTACCTGCTTCTCCCAGGTTCTAGCACAAGATGGGTTACTGTTCACAGGAGCTCTGGAAGGAAAGTCAGAGAAGTTTCAGACACACAAACACCAGGGAGTGGGGACCAACACCAAGGGTGACAAGTGATGATGAAACCGCCAGCCTCCTCTTCCCAGTGCACTTCCAGCATTCTACCACCAAGTGTTTTTTCCGCCCCCAGACAGGAGACTGGCAGACTTTTCTCTAGGACAATGGTCTATAAATACTATACATTTTAAAAAGTGATTTGAGAGACATAAGTGGAGGCACCGATTTGTTGTTCCACTAATTGATGTATTTATTATTCATTGGTTGATTCTTGTATGTGCCCTGACTGGGGATCGAACCCATTACCTTGGCGTATCAGGATGATGCTCTAACTAACTGAGCTATCTGGCCAGTGGCTACATCTTGATAAATAATTCTTAAGTATAAAAGATAAAGTCTTTCGAAAAGTGATTCTTTTAATGAGGTGGATGGTTCCCTTCCCCCATTAATTCATATATCCACGAATAATTATTTTTAGAATGAGATAGGAGTCAGCACCATTTAATCATATATTTTGGTTTTACAAACATAAGCACTAAAATTTGTTCACAATATGCCTGGAAGGAATTTTGCTATGTATCACGTACTTCTCCTCCTGAGTTAAAAACTAATAAACACTAATGATAGGAGTGTTCTATCATTAAACATTATTATTAATGACATCTATCAATCAATTCAGTAAGGTTCTCCTTTAATTTTGTTGCAAGGAAATAATTGGAAGCCTGATTGGAAAAGGCTTGGTTTCCTAACTATTAGAATCACTGACTGAGGTGCTTTGTCTAATTCATTACTTAGGAAGTGTTGGGAAACTAAGAATTTTAATTTTATACACCTTTGCTTATATAATTATATTTGATAAAAATGTTATTTTGACATTTTGATAGACCAAGCAAGAAGCTGGGCCATGGAAGAACGTGCCACAGCTTGGATATTTCTTACCAGAGCTCTTTGCTTTGTTCTCAGGGGCTCTTCTTTAAGAACACTGCATTTTTAAAAATAACTGTAAGAAGTAGGAAAACATCCTTAAATAAAACTAATATTCAGAATTGTTCTTTTGTTGGCACCCTTAAGACATTTACAGCTTGGGGCAATATAGCATGCTTCTATTGTACTACTAGTAAGATGTTCCTTTCCTGTAGTGGGGAAGGGAGATTCTAAAAGTGGAGGTAGAGAAATAAGAGCTAGCACTGATCTGCATTAACAAGCATTTCAATTTTAAAACTGAAATGCTTCTGAATGCAGAGGGGAACTGATGATCATGGAAAATGATGCCTCTGAAACTATCTGTGCCCATGTGCCTCCTTGAGGGGGTATTTGAACTCACCACAGTTGGAAGACTACTGGTCTACATCAAGAAAGTGGACAACATGCCACGCAGGAAGCTGGGGATCGCCACAGGGCAACGTAAAGGAGAGCATGATAGGCTTGCAGGGCAAACACTCCAGAGTGGAGTTAGAGAATAAAGAACTCGAGGACAGGTGTCTCCAAGGAAGAGTTGGAACTGACAGATTACCTGATGTACTTGATGGCATAGAGCAAGATTTTACACCTTTGTTAGAGTTTGGGGGGTTTCCTTCTTCACCATTACTTACTGATGACCTTGGTAAAGCTTAGCAGTTAGCCTGCTGAGGAAATAAATGTGGTAGTGTTGGTTGAAAAAAAATCCATATAAGTGGACCTATACAGTTCAAATCTGTGTTAAGGGTCAACTATACAAAATCCTGGCCCTATTCTACATACAAAGAATTGGGAGAGGGGGTAGGGTAAGTCTTGGAATTTTCATTTAAAAATTTTTTTTATTCTCATCCAATGACATTTTTTTTTCATTGCTTTTTTTTTTTTTTTTTAGAGGGAGGGGGAGAGAGAAAGAAACATCCATGTGAGAGGGAAACATCAGTTGGTTATCTCCTGGACTATAGATCAAACCTGTAAGCTAGGTATGTGCCCTGACCAGGAATCAAACCCACAACCTCTTGGTTACTGGAAGACACTCCAACCGAGTCACACCAGCCAGGGCCTGGAATCTGCATTTTAAACAAACACTAATAGAAATTTAATGTATTTTTGAGTTTGAAACCCATTACGTCAGCTCCTTAAATGGAAGAGCTGATTAATTGTAACTGGAATTCAGATCCTTTTCCTACTCTCTGGAGCAGCCCTGGCAGGTTCCAGCTCCAATATTGCATCAGGAACACCGTGGAATATTTGAGGCTCAGGGTTTTCCCACAGCTAGACTTCCTGGAACCCTTCCTCTCCTACCACAGTGATTTAACTCAGTCTTGGGACTATGGAGAAATGTTTTTTCACTCTCTTCCTTTCTCCAAAACACTATCCTCCTTTGAATTTTAACAGATATTAAATCAATGCAGATATCTGGCCAGACCTTTAATCTTCTTCAAATAGTTGTTACCTGTGCTTTGGAATTTTCAATTAAACCAACATTTATTAAACACCCATCCAAGGCCATACCTAGGTTGGGTGCTACAGCCCACACTATTGAAATGTAGGCTCAAAAGCTCTCATTATGGCAGCAATTAGAAGCTCTTCATTTCAGTCCGATGGCCTTAGCACATGCAGTCTATTTTCAGAATGGACAGAATGGACATCAGTGTCAAGGCACTTGGATTATATCACAGATGTTTCTTTTTTAAATATATTTTATTATGCTATACCAGTTATCCTACCTTTTTCTCCCCTTTATTCCCCTCCACCTTGCATTCCCCACCAGCATTCCCCTCCCTTCTTAGTTCATGTCCATGGGTGTTACATATAAGTTCCTGACTTCCCCACTTTCTATACTATTCTTAACCTCCCCCTATTTTGTACCTACCATTTATGCTTATTCCCTGTACCTTTTCCTCCATTCTCCCCCCTCCATCTCCCCACTGATAACCCTCCATGTGAGCTCCATTTCTGTGATTGTTTCTGTTCTAGTTATTTGCTTAGTTGTTTTTTTTTAGGTTCAGCTGTTGATAGTTGTGTTTGTTGTCATTTTACTGTTTGTATTTTTGATCTTCCTTTTCTTAGATAAATCCCTTTAACATTTCATATAATAAGGGCTTAGTAATGACAACTTCCTTTAATTTGACCTCATCTGGAAAGCACTTTATCCTTCCATTCTAAATGATAGCTTTGCTGGATAGAGTAATCTTGGATGTATGTCCTTGCCTTTCACAACTTTGAATACTTCTTTCCAGTCCCTTCTTGCCTGCAGTTTCTTTTGAGAAATCAGTGATAGCTTTATGGGCACTGCTTTGTAGGTGACACTCTCCTTTCTCTTGCTGCTTTTAAGATTCTCTCCTTATCTTTAATCTTGGCTAATGTAATGATGGTGTCCCTTGGTGTGTGCTTCCTTGGGTTCAACTTCTGTGGGACTCTCTGAGCTTCCCGGACTTCCTGGGAGTCTATTTGCCAGATTGAGAAAGTTCTCCTGCATTATTTTTTCCAGTAAGTTTTCAATTTCTTGCCCTTCCTCTTCTCCTTCTGGCACCCTATGATTCAGATGTTGGAACATAGAGAGTTGTTGTGGAGGTTCCTAAGTCTCTCCTCATTTTTTTAATTCTTGTTTTTTTATTCTGCTCTGGTTGAATGTTTATTTCTTCCTTCTGCTCCAAACTGTTGATTTGAGCCCTGGTTTCCTTCCTTTCACTGTTAGTTCCCTGTATGTTTTAATTTCATTTTGCATAGCCTTCACTTTTTCCTCTATTTGGTGACCATATTCAACCATTTCTGCGAGCATCCTGATTACCAGTGTTTTGAACTGTGCATTTGATAGGTTGGCTATCTCTTCATTGCTTAGTTATATTTTTTCTGGAGCTTTGATCTGTTCTTTTACTTGGGTCTTTTTTTTTTTTTTTTTTTTGGTCTTGGTATGCCTGTTATGCAGTAAGGGGCAAAGCCTTAGGTATTTGTCAGGGCAGGGCAACCCATGTCACTGCATTGTGGCACTGTATGTGGGGGAGGGGTCTGAGAGGGAACAATGACACTTGCTCAGTTCTTGCCTGCTTTCAGTCACTTCCCCCACTACCCACAGCAAATTGAGCCCTTCTCGTGCTGATTCCTGGGTGAGTGGGTTTGTGTACATTCTAGAACCCTGTGTGTCTTTCCAACAAACTCTCCTGTGAGGCTGGTAGTCTCTCCCACCACCACAACCTCCAGATTTCTACAGCCAGAGGTTCTGAGGCTTTATAAAGTGCTGTAACTCTGGTTGCATGGTCTATCTCATTCCCCAGTTGTTCCTCCCAGTTTATCTGCACACAAATGTGGGACCGCCTGGTCCACCAGCTGCCACCTTGCCCACCCAGTCCTCCAGGCCCCACCCTGCCACATATTCTCTTCGCCCTGCCTGCCTGCCTCCACCCCTCTTACCAGTCTAAATGAATGTATCTTCTTTATGGTTGTTGAACTTCCATATAGTTCAATTTCTTGGCAGTTCCAGTTATTTTTTTTTTAAATTTGTTGTCCTTCTTTTGGTTATGTGAGGAAACACAGTATATCTATCTATTTCTCTATCTTGGCCAGAAGTCGTGACTATATATCATGGATGTTTCAATTTCAGGGACTTTCGAGAACCCCAAATAAAGCTGATATGGATCAAACACTTTGAGAGCAGCTTTTCTGAGAGCACTCAGGTGAAGAGACCAACTCAAATCCTTTCCAACTAAGGGTGCTGCCACCTGAGGGGCAGATGACAGGCCATATGCCTCCACATTTGGTTACCTCCACAATGAGTAAGAACACTGGCTAGACATCTAAATCACAAGAGAAAAAAAAAATCTTTATTGCTAGCAACTCATTCCATCAGAAAGTAAGAAAATGAAAGACTTAACACCTTTTAGAAAGTATTTTGGTATTTACACTTGTTTGTTACTTAAAAGCAATTTTTATGAACAGGTCTGAGGAAGACTCAGCAAAAATTATGCTTCAAAACATTCTTTTTGAAGAACTCTGGCTATTCATTTTGGAAAACAGCCTTATTTTGTTGTTATTAATACTTGCAACAAACTTAGGCTATTAAAAATTATTTTTTTCTTAGACAACTGTAATTCAGAGAGTCAAGCATGACAGCAAAAAGAAATGAACTTGAGGTGTAATGTCACTTTTTCAAAGTTGACCCTGAAGCCAACAGTGATGGGTTACTTTTATTTTTTAATAAGGAAGAACATAAAGAAATCGGAATAGATTTTTAATTTTTTAAGATTTTATTTATTTTTAGAGAGAGGAAAGGAAGGGAGAAAGAGAAGGAGAGAAACATCATTGTGTGAGAGATACACTGATTGGTTGCCTCTTGCACAGTCCCAAACTGGGGACCTGGCCCATAACTGGGCCTGTGCTCTGACTGGGAATCGAACTGGTGGCCTGTTGGTTTGCAGGCTGGCACTCAATCAACTGAGCCATACCAGCCAGGGCTGGGATAGATTTTTTTTAACTAAGGGAAAGAAAGAGGTAAAAAGGAGGGTGAGGTATAAGGAAAGAGTTATTGATTTATTTGTAAAAGAGGAATACAAAGAGCTTTAGTTGGTTTATTCATTTGGTGTCTACTTCCTAACTGCACAGCCTCTGTCACAATACATTTGTGCCAAATTCCACATACAGATCCTGATTTGCATAGCTCTCTTAATGTCAAAAAAGAAATCAGGCCTAACTCTTGTGGGGGAGGATGCGAAGAAACTGGAGAATATTCTAGCTGATGAAAAGTGTTTTAATTGTCCTTTTCCAAATTCCAAAGACTGCCTTTCTAAAAGCACTCTCTAACATTGTTATTTTAACATCCTCTTTCAGTATATCTTGATTTCTACAGTACTTCTGAAATTTAATTAAATAGAATAGAAAGTGAATGTATTGTTCTTTCCCCAGTTTTAAAATGAGTAGCTGAAACTATGTATTATTATTATTATATTTTTATTTATTTATTTTTAGAGAGTGAAGGGAGGGAGAAAGAGAGAGAGAGAGAAACATCAATGTGCGGTTGCTGGGGGCCAGGGCCTGCAATCCAGGCATGTGCCCTGACTGGGAACCGAACCTGCGATGCTTTGGTTTGCAGCCTGCGCTCAATCCACTGAACTACACCAGCCAGGGCTATTATTATTATATTTTAATATGGAGCAAAATCAAAAGTACAGAGATTCATAGGAGAGCCAAAGAGAGAATATGAATGGAAAGGTGTTGCTGAATAAGGCAGCAAGTTATAGTTTTTGGAAACCAGGTTTATGTATTTAAGAATAACCAGGATAGAAAGAGTTAAACAAGCCAAAAAGATGGTTAAAAAAAATAATGAACAATTATGTTAATGAACACACACTCCCCCCCAAAATTTTGTCTTATGAAATCCAAGAATTCTAGTTCAAAATTCATGTAAATGTGTTGCTGTGGAACTTATTTTTACTTTTCTCCATAAATACATTGTTGACACAAAGAATATTATTCTTAGTTTATAGACTACAGTTAAGAGTCATATTAGGAGTTATCTTTTCCTTCAAAAAAAAAATACAATCTGAAGAGGCTGTAAATCTTTCTTACTGCGTTTGTGCAGGTCTTAGATTTCATCCTACCCATTTCCAAAAAGAAAACAGTAAAAGAATGCAGACAGCTGTAACCTAAAGAAAGACGGGTTTAGTGAGCTGTCAATTTCTTACAGAATTCTTCTTTTCTGGCACTGCTGTCCTCTATGTATTATTAATCTATTTATATTTAACTCCAGCCATTAGTCCTCCTCTTCCAGCCACTGAACTGTTTGCTAAGGAGAGGCGAGAGAACAAGGGTTGCTATTATTAGCCATCCTTGTGCATGATGTGAGGGTGGAAACAATTAAATAACAACATTTTGCTGCTTTGAAAATGAGAGAGTATTTCGGATGGACAACTCGGGGCTGGTTAACATAACCTTTCCCTTCAAGAAGGTAAAACAACAGAGACACATTTTTGAAGTATTTAATTAAGTCTTCAGCAAAGAGTGCAGGAAAATTACAGACCCATTAAAAATCCTCTATTCTAGGGAAGAGTGAATTTTCTCTGCAGCACTGTCACTGCTCATTTACTGCACCATTTTGACAACATCTCTTATTTCCACAAAGCTTTTACATAATCTATAAACAGGGACAGAAAGGTGAGGAACAGATAATGGGGACAAAGTTTGGACCTCCCACACTGTCACATTTTTTCAGTTTTCCATTCAAGGGTGAGGGTGCAGGGTGGCATTTTAAGGCGATCATTAAAAGGCTGAGACATTAATAACTGACACAGCAAGAATAATGCTGTGAAAAACTGCCACTTCTTGCTCACTCTTCCAAAGAATGAGTGTAATTCAGTCATAATGAAGGTTCTTTAATGTTCCTCCCCCAAACCTCTTTCGATCAGGAAAGCCTGGAATCTGTAGGCAGGAAAGATAATCACATTAAGTCTCAAGTAGGCAGAGTTCAAATGGTAATAGCCTTTAATTTTTTTCCTTTAAAATGTCAGTCAGTTGTTCCTGAAAGAACCACATTCTGTGGTTTTACCCAGAGAACCACAGCAGAATAAATAATAAAAATAAATTCTATCAAAATGGAAAACATTTGTTAACAAATTGGTGTTATTCAAATCAGAGAGGATGAAGGTGAAGGTGAATCTCATAATATTCACCTACTGGACTTTGTATCAATTATTTTCTTGTGACAGACTTCAAATACACACCTTTGGAGTCTCAAGCAAATGCTTTTCTTCTATTATTTTATAATGTCAGTTTATCCCTGGATTTTTTTTCTCTTGGACTCTTACTTTCCCTTGATCTGACTTTCTTTTGTATTTAACAGAAGGATATCAGAAGGTTATGCCCACAAAGGAACTTCCCCCACTTTTTTTAACCACTTCTGAAAATAAATTCAGCAATCATCTCTCTATAAACTTAAGAACCCATTTTATGAAGAAAAGATGGATACTGACCTGATTACTGTCTCTTGAAAAGTACCTCTTCTCTATGACCTGCAAGAAACAAAGACTTTAAGGGTTTAGCACACATACCTGGAAAGAGTGGCTAACTGTAATGGTCACTCGTGAGGCTAAAAGGCATATATCCAAATTAAGAGTCTTTCCAATAGCTGTAGACATCTGGTACAATTTGGTGCTAATGAGATCAGGATTGTGAGAGTATTTCCATCAGAGCCTGCCTCATTCCAGAAATCCCCTGCAATTCTTAGTATGTAGCAGAAAATTTAGCTTTAAGTTTCCTAGCAGTCAGCCCAAAAGGTACCAAACAGAATTCACAAGATAAAAGCAAAGCACTTGCCTTAATAGTACAGCTATTCCTTAAAGAGGAGTCTGTGTGATGCTACGAACCACACATCCCTCTAGTCAACACAGGGGTAAATTCTGTAGGGCCTCAATGGAGACGGATGATATAACATCAAAAGTAGTCAATTAGCTTCTTTTTACGGACTTAATTTTGGTTCAGCAGTTTTAGAACAGTCTGTATTTGGTTAGTAGGAAAAACACAGTGAAGCAGTGGACGTGTCTGCACAAATCCATCCCCTATTATACAGAAGCCCTCAAATGACATGCCCTAATATAGCGAGTTCAAGGAGCACCAAATTTTCAGATGATGAAAAATGTTTTTAAAAAATAATGAGTTCTGTTCTAACATTTGAGAAACAGCAATGACTGCAGAGGCAGTACTGTTTTCTTTATATAGAACTGTTGTGATTAAGAAAAGTTAATCACGTAAGAACACACAGAGATTAGCTGGAGATTATTTCTAAGACATTAGAATCTCAAATTATGAAAATGAAAATTCCTCTGAATGAGCAGTGAGCATCCTCTTCCAAGCCTGCATCAGCTTACTCTCAACTGCCTAACAGCCAAATATCTGGATTTTTCTATCTTTAAGAATATGGCTGGGTTGCTGTTAGCCACAAGAGATCCGGGGTAAGGTTGCATTCACTGGTCCCAGAGGTAGAAAGCTGGTTCATGATTAATAAATGTGTACATCTCAAAATACTTGGTCTTACAGAAAGCAAGAAGCGACTGATTATCTTCCCTCCTTCCAGGGAAGGACAGGGAAATCCTATCATTCTAGAGTAGGGACCTAGACAAGGGAGTCTGGAGCAGTGTCAGATTCCAAGAAATCTTTACATTAAATTCTTGCAGATAGGATGTATAGAAAACTGGGTGATATTTAGCTGCTACATCCTTTGGCTTCAGACAGCCATCTCGGTCTGGAAGTCTGGCCAACCTCCCAATGTACATACATCTTGCTGTGTTTAGGCAATGGAGAGAGAAGTTACTTTTTTGCTTTTGCACATAATTCCCTACCTTCAACTTGTAATGTCTCCATACTAAATCTTGCTCTCTTCTTAAAGCCAATCAAGTTCCCTCCAATTTTTTTTTTAATAAAGCCTTGACTGACAACTTGGGTTACACTAGTCTATAACCCATTGTTTATCTAGGATATAACTTACTACATTTAACATTTCAATTTCAAGATTAAATTATTTAAAATTTTAAACAGTATATTGTTTGCATGTCAGACACAAATCTATAAGATGTTGCTTTCAGGGGATAATAGCATTTTGTATCAGATGGGATCAGGGATCTAAACCAAATGAAAGTTCTTACATTTTAAGTTTGAAAACAATGTAGACAGAAAATGTGGTTCCTTGCAGTGCACCCCATTTACAAAATGCTAATATTTGTACAGCACACTGGGGTAAATGGAAGAGGCTGCCAATCACCCAGCCCCAGGGCTCTGGCTGCTCTGAGAACTGAGAGGAAATCAATATCTCAGCACACCTGTACCCTATTTGCGACACACCAACTGGGAAGTTCTGCAATGAAGCAAAAATTTCCAAGTGATCTCATATTAAATAGGGAGGGGTGTGGGGCTGATCTTCTCCTGACATATTAGATAATGCACCAAATATTAGATGCCTAAATTGCTAAAAGAAAAATGATTCATAAGAAAGACCTGTGAGGAGAGAAATGTTTTGGGGGGATTACACTTAAAAGGAAATATAATACAGCAATTAATCTTTTTCAATAACACATACAAAAATGCATTCTATTTTACTTTCCTTCACAATGTCAGCATTGGGCAGGCAACTTAAACTTGGTCAATCTATGTGCAATGAAGCTGTATAGCCTAGTGAAGGAAAGAAAAGTGCTCTAATTTACTAGCATGCTGAATCATTCTATATCTTCATTCTACAATAAGATTATGCTAGCAAGAGTCAATAATTGAAATGCAAAGGTTTTTGATAGGGAAACAACAGGGAATTGAGAAGATGAAATTACCTTAAAAATAACAGTAACAACAATTAATAGCTGGGAGAGCAAAAAGAACTCAGGGCTTTAAGTAGAATCTCCTCAGTTCAGTGTGTTTTGTAGGGGATAGGGGTGAATGAATACAAAAAGAGCTAGAAAATAGGGAAACATAAAGGATTTGAAGGAGGGAAATTGGATATCTTTAAAAAACTCCCGCTTAAATCCAGTAGCTTTCATCCTTTGCTGAGAGAACACTGGTGATAGAATAAATACGTCAGCAGGCCTTGAGCAATTATACCAACAGATAAGAGAGATCAAAACAAGTATTATTCAGTCTGTGACGTTCAGGATGAAGGCTTGAAAGGATAAAACATTCTACAAAAAACTTAAAGTCTCATAATATATAAATTAAGTTTAAAAATAACTTAATTGAGGCCATTACCTTATCAAAAAACCTACTGAGCTTGACAGCATTGGAAGAACCGGCAGCAAGGTACCTTGGATTTGTGCAATCCTAGAAGGTAAAACATAGATCTGCAATTAAAAGTCAGGGAACATAAGCTCCTTGTTAGTATCACTGCTCCTGTTGAACATTTCTACAGTAAAATATCAGCTATAATGCTCTCATAAAATATTCATGTAATTTTCAAATTATGATGCACAAAGCAAAGAGGAAAGTACTAAAGGAGGGTAACACCCCTTTTTGTTATATAAGCAATTTTAGAGGACACGGAACCAATGTATTCATCATCAAATAATTCATAAAGGAAGACAGGATTACTAATATCTTACTAATAAAACCAAGGTACTAATCCAGTGACCAAAGATTTACTGTACCTTAAAAAAGCAGAAACAGAGCCATTAAAAAGTCAACCCTTCACTTTTTAGCACTACTCACCAGTGCTCAACTAAATTCTATGCAGTTCATACAAATAGTAGGAAGCATGAAAATACGGAGTTAAAAGGAACAAACAGAATTGTTGCCAGGGATTTCTCACTCATTAAATGGAAGGTGATACATCTCTTGATAGGTCATAAAGATAATAATAAACAATAAATATATTTTTATAATAAATAGCGAATTATTATTAAATATCATTGTTATTATTAAATGCTAGTTAAATAAACAATAATGAACAATAGATATATTACATTACTATTAAATAGGATTTTAAAAATTAGAAAAAAATGGGGCCCAGAAGAGACAAAACAATCTGGAACACTAAATCATTATAATGACTAGTTAACACTTTAAAAGATTTACTGTACTTTTAATGAAATACCAATGTCACAGTGTCTTTGCTTATCATTACTGATTTGCCACCTAAACAGATAAGAACACTTTGATTTTTACCTCAGAGGGCACATAAGACCAAACTATCACAATATCATGTAGACTCCTTGCAAGAATTATATTTGTCTTTCAGGCTGTGTCCCCTGGGAAATTACTGAAATTATTGATGTTGCATTTATTGTTTTGTAATCTATATGCCTATATGATTCCTTTCCAATGCGTTTTACAGTCACTTATATTTTACCCATATACAACATTTCAAGGCCCACATTTTTAATTTTGGCTAGAATCTATAATACATTCTCAAAACCGCACACATATACACACACACACACAGAGACTACGACAAACTTTTCAAAGATCACAGAATACTAGAAGTCAGCAAGCTCTGAATCTGAGTGTCGGTCACAACATTTCTAGACTATGTGACATTGGTTAGGTTACTAAATCTGTAAAGTGGAGCTCATTTATGAAATGGGGGTAATGATACTTATCCCATAGGATTTCTGTGAAAATTAACTAAGGTAATATACATCTGGCACATAGCAGGTACTGAAGTATTAGTTCTCTTTTCTCTTCATCCCAAGCAAATGCTATCAGGCTGAATTTTCAGACACAAAACACCTACCATAAAAGATAATTCCATATACAGACTGAACAGACTGAAATATCATTGTGGAAACTACTGTATTTGAAATAATGTGTGAGCACATTTACATGGCAGTTGGGGCCTACAAGAGACAAACCTTAGATGGACCTGTGTTAGATGTTTTACAAAATGTTACTGCTGATACAGTTATCAGAATGTGAAAGTACTTCAGAGACTACTCCAAATAGAGCTAAAGTACTAAATACAGAAACTAAACCAAGCAGCAAACAAACTTCCCAAAGTTTTCAATCTAAGGTTGCACTATTTCAGTTTGACCACGCTAGAAAAATTCTATGATTTTCAGGATAACAATTTTAAAACTGAAAGAGTCATCTGTTATTGATCATGGCAGAGGGCAAAGCTTGAAAATTAATAGCTCTAAATAGCGTGTCCAAGCTTGAGAAAGGAATAATAACTAGGGAAGATGCTGCAGTGTGATTACTTTAAAGTACACGTATGACAACGAAAAATTTGTTCTAGACACAATAAGCCTAACATGATTTAAAAAAAATAAATATGGAAAACTTTAGGTATGCATGGAATAATTTGGGTATGTGAATTGGCTTTTTCAAATGTAAATTTTATGAAATCTAAATACAGAGCAAATATTTCAAATGAAAAATTAGTATCTGAATTAAGAATTAGAGTGCAAAAGACACACCAAATTTTAAAGCCTTAGTATTAAAAAAAGAATATTTCTATTAATATTTACTTTATTAATAATTTTAAATGTTGATTACACGTTGAAATGGTAAAATTTGGATATATTGAATTAAATAAAATATATTTAAATTAATTTTATCTCTTCCTTGTTACTTTTTTAGTGTGAAGACTACTGGAATAGTAACTGGTAAATTTTTAAATTTTCAAATGAACGTAATTTTATTTCTAAAAGCCATGAAATTGTCTTATTAAAAAGTAAGTAAGTAAATAATCTTCTCCCAATTTATAATTTAAACACTCTGCCTTTTTTTCAGGCACAAGAATAACTCTGATTCCTTCTTTGATGTAAACATATAGTAACAAAAGATGATAGCACTAATATTGTTACATTCGTTTTTTTTTTATTTGAGGCTTTACATTTACTTGCCGAGTCTTTCTGATGATCTCTTTTTGAAATGTTAATCCAATTTTCCTTCTTATTTTTTATTCCCTGCATATTCAACACCACTTGCTGTTTCTGCTGTGTCCTTGAAGCCACATATGGATACAAGGCCAGAAGCATGTCCTACGGGAACTCTGTGGAGACTGTGTATGCCAAAGTATCAGCACCTGACTCCCATTACATCTGGTTAACAACTGGCCCTGACTCTGCAGGTAAAGAAGGAAAAGCACATATCTAGCCACTTGAAACACATATTAATGGAACAAATTAAGAATATTTAATGGTAAATTTCACTTTGGAAATAATGTTCAAATGAGGTAAGCTGAGCATTTCTTCAACAAGGATATGATATATTCTAAGTAGCAGTAATCTGGAATATCATGGTCCAGTGCTGACCACCTGGGGCACTTATTCTGAATATTCCATGGTGGCAGCTGAGAAAAGTAAGGCACTTCTATTGCAAAGTAGAATGTAAAAACCAATGGCATGGCAGACAGATGCTGATTCATTGTGGGGGTAGAGGTGGGGCTGAACCAAGCAGTGTTCCCCAATGTTGATTCACAGAGTAAGGACATCAGAATCACCTGTCATTTCTTAAACTTAGAGTCCTGGTCCTCCTGGCAGACCTTATGAATAAAAAGCTCCTGTTGTATGACAGTTAATCAAAAAATTTCATAGGTACTGTTTGTTGGTAATATGAATATGCAGTCAGGTTTGGGTAATTGTTAATCTAGGTGATTTCTAAGAGTTCTTTCAGCTCCAAAATTCTAAACGTTAGTTGTAGGATAATTATGTGGAAGAGCAGCTTAATTGTACAGCACAGGCTCTGAAATCAGAGTGCCTGCTTTGACCTGTGTAACCCATGGCCTAGTTACCTCTGCTACTAGTCTTCATCTTTTTTAATATATATTTTATTGATTATGCTATTACAGTTCCATTTTGCCCCCTTCACTCCCCTCCGCCCTGCACGCCCCCTCCCATCCACATTCCCCCCGTTTAGTTCATGTCCATGGGTTGTACATGTAAGTTCTTTGGCTTCTACATTTCCCATACTATTCTTACCCTCCCCCTTTCTATTTTCTACCTACCATCTATGCTACTTATTCTCTGTACCTTTTCCCCTCTCTCCTCCTCCCACTCCCCTGTTGCTAACCCTCCATGTGATCTCCATCTCTGTGGTTCTCTTCCTGTTCTAGTTGTTTGCTTAGTTTGCTTTTGTTTTAGGTGTGGTTGTTAATAACTGTGAGTTTGCTGTCATTTTACTGTTCATATTTTTTATCCTTTTTCTTAGATAAATCTCTTTAACATTTCATATAATAAGGGTTTACTGATGATGAACTCCTTTAACTTGACTTTATCTGAGAAGCACTTTCTCTGCCCTTCCATTCTAAATGAAAGCTTTGCTGGATAGAGCAATCTTGAATGCAGGTCTTTGCCTTTCATGACTTGGAATACTTCTTTCCAGCCCCTTCTTGCCTGTAAGGTCTTTTTTGAGAAATTATCTGACATTCTGATGGAAATTCCTTTGTAGGTGACTGTCCTCTTATCTCTTGCTGCTTCTAGGATTCTCTCCTTCATTTTAATCTTGGGTAATGTAATTATGATGTGCCTTGGTGTGTTCCTTCTTGGGTCCAACTTCTTTGGGACTCTCCAAGCTTCCTGGACTTCCTGGGAATCTATTTCCTTAGTCAGAATGGGGAAGTTCTCCTTTATTATTTGTTCAAATAACTTTTACACTTGTTGTTCTTCCTCTTCTCCTTCTGGCACCCCTATGATACGGATGTTAGAGCATTTAAAGATGTCCTGGAGGTTCCTAAGCCTCTCTTCATTTTTTTGAATTCTTGTTTCTTCATTCTGTTCTGATTGGATGTTTCTTTCTTCCTTCTGGTCCACACCATTGATTTGAGCCCCAGTTTCCTTCCCATCACTATTGGTTCCCTGTACATTTTCCTTTATTTCACTTAGCATAGCCTTCATTTTTTCACCTAATTTGCGACCAAATTCAACTAATTCTGTGAGCATTCTGATTACCAGTGTTTTGAACTGTGCATCTGATAGGTTGGCTATGTCTTCATTGCTTAATTGTATTTTTTCTGGAACATTGATCCATTCCTTTGTTTGGGCCTTTTTTTTTTTTGTCTTGATGAGCCTGTTACATAGTAAGGGGTGGAGCCTTAGGTGTTCACCCGGGCGGGGTAACCCACGTCTCTGTGTTGTGATGCTGTATGTGGGGAAGGGGTCCAAGAGGGAAGAATGCCGGTTGTGCTGCTCTCTGCTGTATTTCAGTCACTTCCTGCACTTCCCACAAGCAATTTGGGCCCTTCTGGTGCTGATTCCCTGGTGGGTGGGTTTGTGTATGTTCTAGGACCCTGTGGCTCTCTCCAAGGAATTCTCCAGTGAGGCTGGGAGTTTCTCCCGCTGCCATCTCAACCCCCACAGGTGTTTTCAATCAGAGGTTTGAGGCTTTATTTCCCTGTGCTGGGGCCCTGGGTTGAGCAGTCCATCCATTTCCCCAGTTGTTTCTCCCCATTTATCTGCGTGTGAATGTGGGACCACTAAGGCTGCAATCTGCCACCTCCCTGGTCTGCCTGCTGCTGCCTTGCTGGCCAGCTGCAGCCTTGCATGCCCTGCTCTATAATCTGCCACCTCACTGGGTCTGCCAGTCACTGCCTTGCCTACCCTGATCCTCTAGTCGCCACCTTGCTGCAAGTCCTCTCTGCCCAGCTGCCTGTCTCTGCCCTTCCTACCAGTCTGGATGACTGTGTCTTCTTTAACTCCTTAGTTGTCGGACTTCCATACAGTTCGATTTTCTGTCAGTTCTGGTTGGTTTTTTGTTTTTAAAGTGTTGTTGTCCTTCTTTTGGTTGTGCGAGGAGGCATGGTGTGTATACCTACACCTCCATCTTGGCCAGAAGTCTAGTCTTCATGTTTAAAATGGGTATAGTAATAGTGCCTAACTCATAGGGATAAAGCATGTGAGAGAATGTACATAAAGTACCAGAACAGTGTGTGGCTCAATAAACGGTAGCAACTGGTATTATTAAACCACCACACGTCTGAATACCAGTGCTCTGTGTACATATACTGCCCAAATCCTACTTGCGAGCAATGATATACTCTTTTCTGGGCAACACTAACTGGTTTATATGAGGACTTTTCTTAGCCTTTTTAGTGCCAAGTTCTAATGGAGCTAAATATCTCAGGAAGGGATTCAAGATCTGTATACACATAAGATTATATAAACTAATGCCTATGAAGCACTCCTAGTTTATAGTTTGTAATTTTTTCACTTGCCTATGCCCTTTGCCTGTTCCCCCTTTAAGGTAAACTCTATAATTTAAGAATCTAGGAGGTTTTTTCTAAAGCAAGAATCATAAAGTTTATTACAGTATTAGTAACCTTTTCTTGTCCTCTTAATTTACTTATTTTGACTTTGGTGTGACTTTAAAAAACTTTTTCAAGAAAAAGTCCATGATTTTTACATTACTCACAGAATAAAGTTTGAACATTCCAACAAAACAGCATTCAAGGAGGCTGAAGTGACTGTGTGCATCTAACAGTTTGTTGATTCCAACTTTCACCATATTTTGGAGTAGAACCAAAACAGCCTGATTTCAAGTATAAAGCTTCTTTTGTGAGAATATATGACTTGAAGTATTGGATTTTGCTTTCAGCTGATAATGATACAAACATGCATTAGTGAAAATACACACCAAATTAATTTCTTCTGCATTGAAATCCTCAGCCAGGAAAGCAGTCCTAATTAAAACTTCATGGCGCTTGGTTTCATGAATCTGGTCCAGTTTAGTCCCTATTACCAACAATGGAATTTGGTTTTCAGCAAACTGTTCCCGGTCATAATCCCTGTAATAAATAATGAAGAGGTGAATAGAATTTACCCTTTTGATGTAGATATGTAAAATGGCTTATACTATTTTACTGATAATTCACTGACTCTTGCTCACCTATCACCTATAAAACTACTTTTTTCCTTAATTTCTTCCATCTACTTGTTTATCAATCCATCCTCACCATTTATAGAGTTCTAACTATTCATCTAATTCTCAAAATTTGTCCCCATGAGTCTTTATAGACTACTTGAATAACTGAGTGCCCATCAGGTATAACAAGGTAAGTTGAGCTGACTTCTCCCAAAGCTCTGTCTTCTAAGGTTCAGGAATTTTTTTGTACAAATGCAGAGAGTGGACCCAAACTTCAGTGTGGAGAAAACCCTGGAACCTAGCATGGCACTCAAGCCTTGAGTCAGAGCGGAAAATGACAAGCTTCTGGGTACCCTCAGGGCTATGCATGTGCTTTATACTTCCATAAGCATTTCTGTCTAGGAATAAATTATTTAAGAAAAATAGGAAATAGGGACATTAAAGCCAGAATGAATCAACCATAGGTGATGCTATAGCTTAAGGTAAGGTGATTCAACAGATGGAAAGGGAAATAAACAGTTGAATCACAAAGTGAATAGTAAAAGGAAAGAATTAAGTACCAAATAGATGTTTATTTGGAAATGAGAGCCGTGGGAGACAGAGGACAGGCAATACAAATCCCTCAGGGTCATTGGCCATTACAATTCTTTTTTTCTATTTCTATCCAATTGATAGAGTGGTATTCCTTCTTTACTAAAAGGAACACACAGCCCAATGTTGTTGGATTAATTTAAATCCTGTTCATATATGAGAAATAAAAGGTTTGGATTTTGGACATATTATAAGCTCAATTTACAACAGTCAGCAAAATCTGCTTTCGAACACTTTATGATAGTGAATCAATATTGCATAATCCAATCAATACAACCCAGCTGAGGGGAGCTTTTCCTCTTCCTTTGACATTACTTTTCTTTCTCTTTGAATAACCTAAATTGGGTGTGTGTGTGCAAATTATCAAATCTTTTTGCGCTTCATAATAATCCTGCAGAGCCTCAGTTACTGTTCAGCCTTGGAACACAATTGTTTTGAACCATGTAACCTCCCATTTCATAACAATATGATCACTCTTTGTTTGCATCAAAGCCAATGATAGGCTGAGTTCAAGGGTTTGATTCTTTTTACCAGCATCAACCCTGATTTAGGAGAAATTGTCCAAAACTGAAATTTACTTTATTAGAGAATAAAGTGTTGAGAGTGACCTCCTTTAAGACTATTTCCTTTTCCTATACTCACTAATTCTGGCTCACATACAAATATTTATATACAGTTTATCAAACATCATATCTGATACACACATATTTCTGTCACTTGCAGTCTTGCATAATCTCTTGCACATCAACATATATATGAACTACATATATTAACATATATATTACAATATATATATATATAATTTGTTCTCTTATATCTCTCCTAAGTTTTCCTTTTTACTCTCTTTTATTAAATCTTACATCCAATTTGACTTTGGCAAAAAACAACAACAAAAAAACCTTGCATCTTTCAGACCACTCTTTTTAACTACCATTTTAGAGAAGATTTAGGATTTAGAGAAACAAATTTAATAGCACTATAGGCATACAATCACCAAAAGCCAGAACATAGGAAACTCTACAGGACAAACAAGCCATCTATTTTTCACAAACAAACTGCTACAGGGTAAAAAATAAAAATGAAAAAGGGAAGGGGAAGTTGAGATGAAAAGATACCAAATACAATGAGTGGACCTTACTTAGATACAGTTTTGAATAAACCACTATTTTTGAGAAATTTGAGAAAATTAAAGTAAAATTCAATATTAAAGAATTATTGTTCATTTTAGGTATGACAATATATTTTGGTTATGTTTAAAAAGTTCTTAACTTTTAATGTTACACATTCAAGTTAGACTAAATATCTAGATGAAATGGTATCATGTCTATGATATTTTCTTCAAACATAAATGAAGAGACACACCTTATTCATGGATGGGACAATACAACAAAAATTCTCCCTGATTTGATCTACAGGTTTAGTGTAATTCCAATAAAAATTCAAGCATAACTTCTGTCAATACAGACAAGCTGATTTCAATTTTATATGGAAAAACAAATAAGATGAACTAAACCATTCTGAAAAGGAATAAAGTAGAAGGAATTGCACTAATTTTAAGACTTACTATATTGCTAAATTATCAAGACTGTAGTATCAGTAAAGGGGCAGACACACTATCAATGGAACGGAATTAGGGAGTCTAGAAATAGACCCATATAAATATGGTCAAATTATTTTTGGCAAAAGAGTAAAAGAAATTCAATGGAAAAGGATAATCTTGTCAATAAATGATGTTGGAAGGAAGTTCATAGCGATACAGGCCTACCTAAAAAAGATGGAAACATTTCAAACAAACAGCCTAACACTACCTCTACAAGGACTGGAGGAACAACAAAAAGCAGAGCAAGTAGAAGGAAGGAAATGATCAGGGCAGAATTAAATGACATAGAGACTAAAAGAACAATTCTAAGGATCAATAAATCCAGGAGCTGGTTATTTGAAAAGATAAACAAAATCAACAAGCCTTTAACCAGACTTATCAAGTCAAAAAGACAGAGGACCCAAATAAATAAAATCAGAAATGAAAGGGGAGAGATTACAACTGACACCATAGAAAGACAAAGGATTTTAAGAAATTACTAAGAACAACTGTATGCCAAGAAATTTGCAAACCTCAGCGAAATGGACAAATTTCTAGAAAAATATAACTTTCCAAAACTGAATGAAGCAGCAGCAGAAAGCCTGAACAGAATGATAACAGCTGGTGAAATTGAAGCAGTAATAAAAAAAAGTCCTGGCACATAAAAGCCCTGGACCAGACTGCAAAGTTTAGCAGGGGAATCTTACAAAACATTTAATGAAGAGCTACCTCCTATCTTTCTCAGACTATTCCAAAAAATCCAAGAAGACAGAACACTCTCAAACTCTTTTTATGAGGCCAGCATCATCCTAATCCCCAAACTAGATAAAGACACAACAAAGAAAAGTACAGGCCAATATTGCTGATGAAAATAGCTGCTAAAATCCTCAAGTAAATACTGGCAAACTACATAGAGAAATACAGTAAAAAGATCATACACCATGATGAAGTGGCATTCATCCCAGGGATGCAAAGATGGTACAATATTTTCAAATCAATAAAAGTAATATATCACATAAACAAAAGACAAAAATCACATAATCATCATTATCAATAGATGCGGAAAAAGCATTTGATAACATACAGCACCCATTCATGATAAAAACACTCAGCAAAGTGGGAGTAGAGGGAGCATTCCTCAACATAATAAAGGTCATATACGAGAAACCTACAGCCAACATCACATTCAATGGGAAAAACTAAAGGGTTTCCCACTAAGATCAGGAATAAGACAAGGATGTTCACTTTCTTCACTTCTATTCAACATAGTATTGGAAGTTTTAGCCACAGCGATCAGACAAGAAAAAGAAATAAAAGGCATCCAAATTGGAAAGCAGAAAGTAAAACTGCCATTGTTTGCAGATGACATGATAGTGTACACAGAAAACCCTAGAGTTTCCACCAAAAAACTATTTGACCTAATAAGTGAATTAGGCAAAGCAGCAGGATACAAAGTCAATATTCAGAAAACAAAGGCATTTTGTACACCAACAACAAAATATCAGAAACAGAAATGAGAAAAAAATCCCTTTTGATATAGCAACAAGAAAAATAAAGTACCTAGGAATAAACCTAACCAAGGAGGTAAAAGACCTGCATTCAGAAAACTACACAACACTGAAGAAAGAAATTAAGGAAGACACAAACAAATGGAAGCATGTATCATGCTCATGGATTGGAAGAATTAACATCATCAAAATGTCCATACTACCCAAAGCAATTTATAGAATCAATGCAATCCCTATTAAAATACCAATGACATATTTCACAGATATAGAACAAATATTTCAAAAATTTATGTGGAACCACAAACAACCCCAAATAGGTACAGCAATTTTGACAAAGAAGAATAAGTAGGAGGATCATAATTCCTGACATCAAACTATATTACAAGGCCTCTATAATCAAAACAGTCTGGTACTGGCATAAGAAAAGACACAGAGATCAATGGAACAGAATAGAGAGCCCTGAAATAAAAAAACCACGTTTCTATGGTCAATTAATATTCAACAAAGGGGTCAGGAGCATAAAATGGAGTAAAAATAGCCTCTTCAACAAATGGTGTTGGAGATCTGGACAGCTACATGCAAAAAAATGAAATGCGACAACCAACTTATGCCATACACAAAAACAAATTCAAGATGCATAAAAGACTTAAGTATGTTGTGACAACATAAAAGTCCTAGAGGAGAACATAGGCAGGAAAATTCATGCAGCAGTATATTCCATGAAACAGTATATTCACTGATATGTCCTCTAGAGCAAGAGGCAGAAAGGAAAGAAAAGCAAATGAGACTTCATTAAAATAAAAATCTTCTGCATGGCTAAAGAAAACATCAGCAAAATGAAAAGGGAACCAACCTTATGGGAAAATATAGTTGCCAATGATATCTTACACAAGGATTTGACCTCCAAAATATATAAAGAACTCACACCACTCCACATCAGGAAGACAAACAATCCAATTAAAAAATGGACAAAAGGACCTGAACAGAAACTCCTCCAAGGAGAACATATGGAGGGTCCAGACACATATGAAAGGATGCTCAGCATCACTAGCCATCAGAGAGATGCAAATTAAAACCACAGTGAGATACCACTTCACACGTCAGAATGGCCATCATTAACAAATTAACAAACAACAGTGCTGGGGAGGTTGTGGAGGGAAGGGAACCCTAGTGCACTGTTGCTGGGAATGCAGACTGGTGCAGACACTGTGGAAAACACTCTGGAATTTCCTCAAAAAACTAAAATTGGAACTGCCTTTTATTCTGGTAATTCTATAGCTGTGATTATACCCTAAGAATCCTGAAACAACATTTCAAATGAACCTATGCACCTCAATTTCATAGCAGCACAATTTACAATAGCCAAGTGCTAGAAGCAACCTAAGTGCCCATCAGCCAATGAGTGGGTAAAAAACTGTGGTACATTTACACAGTGGAATACTATGCAGGAGAAAGAAAGGAGCTCCTACCCTTTGTGACAGCATGGATGTAACTGGAGAGTATTATGCTAAGTGAAATAAACAAGGCTGTGAAAGACAAATACCATATGATCTCACCTATAAGTGGAACCTAATCAACCAAACAAAAAGCAAGCAAAATAAAACCAGAGACATTGAAATAAATAATAAACTGACAGTAACCAGATGGGAGGTGGGGGTGAGGGATAACAGGGGAAAGAAGGCAAGGGTCTTCAAGGAACATGTATAAAGGACCCATGGGTGGAGCCAAAGGTGGGTAGGATTGAGGATGGGAAGTTGGGGTGGGTGGGGTGGGAGACAGTGGTGGGGGGGAAATGGAGACAACTGTACTTGAACAACAATAAAAAATATATAAATGTTGTTAGAACAATTGGACGTTCATATGCAAGAGTCACCCTCCAACTCTCTCACATTATAAGTAACTCAAAAAGGAGCAAGATCTAAAAGTAAATCTAAAACTCTAAAACTTCTAGAAGAAACATAGGAGAAAATCTTAATGTTCTAGAATGAGGCAAAGAGTTCTTAGATATGATACTAAAAGGTACAATACATAAAAACCTGATAAATTAGACTTTATTAAAATGCAAAACATTGCTTTGTGAATGAGACTGTTAGGAGGATATTTATACATAAAACATCTTACAAGGCATTACTTTGGAGGGCGTATTCCTGCAATTGCTAGTAACATTTCAAACCAACTTTGAACTAATTTGGGCTTACCCATTTGTTACCAAGACTCCAGTTGGCACCGAATCCCTGTTGAGAGCTTCTGATGACCAACGATTCAAGTTTTGGGATGACTTCTTATTCGTTAAGTCATGTACTAAAATAATACCTAAAATAATCAGAGAAAATAATGTCAATACGGAAACAATTCTTCTTCATTTCACAATTGGCAAAGTGAGGCTTAGTAAAAAATAAGCATTGAATTGTTTAGTGAACCTAGCATTCTAGTATGATTAACAATTATTTTTAAATTTCCTCTACCCATAATAAGAGACAAAGAAGGTCAGTACACAGTACTTAATGGAGTATAACTCTTACAAACATATACGCACCCAATGTAGGAGCACCAAAATATATAAACAAAATTGTGGAGGACTTTAAGAAAGCAATAGATAGCAATACTATCTTTGTAGGGGATTTAACACCTCACAGTCAACAGTGGATAAATCTTCTGAACAAAAATCAACAAAAATATTGCAGAATTGAAGGCCATTCTAGATCCAATGGACTTAATTGATATTTATAGGACATTTCACCCCAAAGAAGCAAAATACACATTCTTCTCAAAGGCACAGGGCGCATTCTCAAAGGTAGACCACATGGTGGACACAAAACAAGCCTCAACAAATTCAAGAAAAGTGAAATAATATCAAGCATCTTCTTGGATCACAATGGCTTGAAGCTAGAAACGAACCTCAAGAAAAACACTAAAAACATTCAAATATATGGAGGCTAAATAACATGTTATTAAACAATGAATGCATTAACAATGAGATCAAGGAAGAAATCAAAAAGTACTTGGAAAAAAATGAAAATGAATATACAACAACCCCCAACCTTTGGGACACAGCAAAGGCAGACTTGAGAGAGAAGTTCATAGTGATACAGCCCTACCTAAAGAAGATAGCAAAATCTCAAATAAATAACCTAACTCTACATCTAAAAGAACTAGAAGAACAACAACAAACAAGGCCCAGAGCAAGCAGAAGGAAGGAAATAATCAAGATGAGAGCATATTAAATGAAATACAGACTGAAAACACAATTCAAAGGATCAATGAATCCAGGAGCTGGTTCTTTGAAAAGATAAACAAAACTGACTAACTGTTCACAAGACTCATCAAGAAAAAAGAGAGGACCTAAACAAGTAAAATCAGAAATGAAAGAGAAGTAACAACTGATACCACAGAAATACAAAGGATTGTAAGAAATTACTAAGAACAAGTATATGTGAAGAAATTGGACAAGCTGGGCAAAATGGATACATTTCTAGAAACACACAATCTTCAAAAACTGAATCAGGAAGAAACAGAACAACTGAATAGATTGGTAACAACTAGCGAAATTAAAGAAGTAATCAAAACACTACTGGCACACAAAAACCCTGGACTGGATAGCTTCACACGTGAATTTTACCAAACATTTAAAGAAAACTAACTCCCATCCTTCTCAAAAACTACTCAAGATGAGGAAGACTCCCAAATTCTTTTTACAAGAGCAGTATTGTCATAATCCTCAAACCAGGGAAAGACAAAAAAGAAAGAAAATTACAGCCCAATTATTTCTGATGAGCATAGATGCTAAAATTCTCAACAAAATCCTAGCAAATCAGATCCAACAGTACATTAAAAAGATCATATAACACGATCAAGTGGGACTTATTCCAAAGATGCAAGGATGGTACAATATTTGTAAATCAATAAATGTGATACTTCACAGAAACAAAATGAAAGACAAAAATCACATAATCACATTATATGCAGAAAAAGCATTTGATAAAATCCAGCACCCAGTTATGATAAGAACACTCAGTAAAACAGGAATAGGGGGAGTATACCTCAACATAATAAAGTACACATAAGAAAAATCTACTGCCAACATCATCTTCAATGGGCAAAAACTAAAAGCATTTCCCTTAGGATCCAGAACAAGACCAGGGTGACCGCTTTCACCATTCTTATTCAACATAGTACCAGAGGTCCTATGCAATCAGCCATAGCAATAAGCCAAGAAGAAGAAATAAAGGCATCCAAACTGGAAAAGAAAAATCAAACTGTCATTATTTGCAGATGACATGGGAGTGCACACAAAAAACCCTATAGGCTCCACCAAAAATTTACTCAACCTACTAAATGAATTAGGCATAGTAGTGGTATACAATATCAATATTCAGAAATTGATGGCATTTTTGTACACCAGTACTGAACTATCAGAAAGAGAAACTAAGAAAAAAAATCCTATTGACAACAGCAAACAACAACAAAGTACCTAGGAATAAACTTAATCAAGGAGGTAAAAGACCTGAACTCAGAAAACTACAGAACACTGAAGAAAGACTGAGGAAGATACAAATAAATGGAAGCATATACTCTGTTCACTGATTGGAAGAATTAATATAATCAAAATGTCCATAGCAATCTATAGATTCAACACAATTCCTATTAAAATACCAATGGCATGTTTGACTGCTCTTGAACGAATACTTCAAAAATCTATATGGAAGCAAAAAAGACACTGAATAGCCATAGCAATCTTGAGAAATAAGAACAAAGTTGGAGGGATCACAATGCCTGATATCAAACTATACTAGTTGGCCACTGTAATCAAAACAGTGGTACAGGCATAAGAATGGACACATAGATCAGTGGAACAGAATAGAGCCTAAAATAAACCCATGTCTCTATGGTCAATTAATATTTGACAAAGAGATGATAAGAATACAATGGAGTAAAAATAGCCTCTTCAATAAATGGTGTTGAGAGAACTGTACTGATACATGCATAAAATGAAGCTAGACCACCAACTTCCATCATACACCATAATAAACTCAAAATGGAAAAAAGACTTAAACATAAGTTGTGATATTATGAAAGTCCTAGAGAAAAACATAGGCAGTAAAATTTCAGATATCCCATAAACCAATATTTTTGCTGACATAGCTTCAAGAGCAAGGGAAATAAAGGGGAAAAAAATAAACAAATGGGACTATATCAAAGCAGAAAGTTTCTGCATGGCTAAAGAAAACATCATTAAGATGAAAAGGGAACTGACTGTATGGGAGAACATATTTGCCAATGACACATGTGACAAAGGTTTAATCTCCAAAATATATAAAGAACTCACAGGACTCGACACCAGGAAGACAAACGATCCAATTAAAAAATGGGCAAAGGACCTGAACAGACACTTCTCCACAGAGGACATACAGAGGGCCCATAAACATATGAAAAATACTCATTGTCAATAGCCGTCACAGGGATGCAAATTAAAACCACAAATATCACCTCACACCTGTCAGAATGGCCATCATTAATAAATGAACAAACAACAAGTGCTGGCAAGGTTGTGGAGAAAAGGAAACCCTAGTGCACTGTTGGTGGGAATGCAAACTAGTGCAGTCACTGTGGAAAACACTCTGGAATTTCCTCAAAAAATTAAAAATGGAACTGTCCTTTGACCCAGTGATTCCATGCTGGGAATATATATTAAGAACCCCAAAATACCAACTCAAAAGAACTTATGCACCTCTACGTTAATAGCAGCACTATGTACAATAGCCAAGTGTTGGAAACAACCTAAGTGCCCATCAGCAGATGAATGGATTAATAACTGTGGTACATTCACACAACAGAATACTATGCAGCAGAAAGAAAGAAGGAATTCCTACCCTTTGCAACAGCATAGATGGAACTGGAAACTATTATGTTAAGTGAAATAAGCCAGTCAGTGAAAGACAAATACCATATGATCTCACATATAAAAGGAATCTAATGAACAAAACGACAAGCAAAACAGAACCAGAGACAAGGAAACAGGGAACAGACTGATGGCTACCAGAGGAGGGTGGGGGATAATGGTTGAAAAAAGAGTAAGGGATTAGTGAAAGAACATGTACAAATGATCCAGAGACAGAGCAAATAGAAGGAAAGAAATAACCAAGATCAGAGCAGAATGACATAGAGACTAAAGGCACAATTCTAAGGATCAATGAATCCAGGAGCTGGTTCTTTGAAAAGATAAACAAAATTGACAAGCCTTTAAGCAGACTCATCAAGAAAAAAAGAGAGAAGACCCAAATAAACACAATCAGAAATGAAAGAGGAGAGATTACAACTGACACCACAGAAATACAATGAATTGTAAGAAATTACTACGAAGAACTGTATGCCAAGAAATTTGAAAACCTAGATGAAATGGACAAATTTCTAGAAAAATATAATCTTCCTAAACTCAATGAAAAAGAAGCAGAAAACCTGAACAAACCAATAACAGCAAAAGAAATTGAAGCAGTAATTAAAAAACTCCCAACACACAAAAGCCCTGGACCAGATGG
>PVIA01010698.1:0-49969 GCA_004024845.1 Tonatia bakeri
AAAAAAATATTCTATATAACATTGAGATATATACACAACACAATTTAACAGTCTAATACTTAAATATAAAACTAAAAATAAAGAAAAAATGAAAAGTAACAAATCTGAAATATATTTAGAGAGATAATAGAGGCTGTTGGTGTTCAAATTATCTATATTACAGCATTCCATTGTGTAAAACACTCAGAATAATTAAAAGTACAGATAATTAAAACTGTATTTTCACCATTATTTGAATAGAATGACTTTGAGAACAAAATAACAAAATAACAAAACTCATTCAAGGCATTAAGAATAGTGACATATCACTATTTAAAAAAAAAAAGCTGACAGATCAGCAATGACAATTGTATTATTAGCAATTGCAAATCATGCCATTTAGTGAATAATCAACACTTTCCCCTCTAATTTCAAGTGCCAGTTTTATCTGATAATTTTTCCTTTAAAATAACTTGTCTCCTGCTCATTGACCTGCATATCTGCTGCTGGGCTAACATCACAATCATTTAATCAATGTATTTGTACAACACCTTTATATATTTTATTATAACTGTACACATATTATTATATTTTATGCATTTTATTTTCCATTTGAATTTCAGAGCCTTTTTTTACTAAAATACTGTTGGCATATAATATTACATTGTTTTTAGGTTCACAATGTAGAAATTCAACATTTATATATCTTACAATTTGATCACTATACAAGTTTTGTAAATATTTGTCATGGTGCAAAGTTATAATATTACTGATTATATTCCCTGAGTTATGCACTACATCCTTGTGGCTAATTTTTTTTAAGATTTTATTTATTCACTTTTAGAGAGGGAAGGGAGGGATAAAGAGAGAGAGAGAAACATCAATGTGCGGTTGCTGGGGGACATGGCCTGCAACCCAGGCATGTGCACCAATTGGGAATCAAACCTGCGATGCCTGGTTCACAGCCTGCACTCAATCCACTGAGCCATACCCACCAGGGCATGGCTAATTTTTTTTTAATTTATTGGGAAAGGTGGTATTTTAAATAAAACTATGGTATATGACTACCTAAATTGAGGAAATTAATCTTCCTATCACTCATTTCACAATTTAAATATTATTAGCCTACATTTATTGAAATGTAATTGTGGTAGATGAGGTCTGTATGGAAAAAGTCCAACCATTGTTAATATAACAAGAAAAATTTACGTGACTTTGATGTAACCTGGCAGCCAAGGATGGTGGACTAGAATGCGGTAGATGCCATTGAGTGAACATGTGTACTATGTGACCATTGAATTCAAAATGATTGAGCAAGTAGAGCAGCAAATTTTGCATTAAGCTTGAACATTCCTCTGCCAAAACTATTCTGATGATTCAGAAAGCCACAGCTGTGACAACTGGTCATTGTCAGCCTCATCGTGACAATGTACCTGCTCATGCATCACGGGATCTTATGCAGAGTTTTTTTGTGAAGCACCAAATCACCAAGGTGGCTCAGCCCCTTTACAGCCCAGATGTGGTGCCCTGTGACTTCTGGCTTTTCCCAAAACTAAAATCACCTTTGAAGGAGTGGAGATTTCAGATCGTCAATGAGATTCATTAAAATACAATGGGGCAGCTGATGACAATTGGGAGAACTGTGTGAGGCCCTGAGGTGCCTACTTTGAAAGGGACTGAAGTATCATTGTCTTATGTACAATGTTTCTAGTATCTTATATCTTCTTCAGTAAATGTCTCTATTCTTCACAGTACATGGCTGGATACCTTATAGACAGACCTCGTAGATCCTAGATATTTCTAATTCATAATCTTTGTTCATTTATTGTTGTTAGTATTAGATTATAATACAATTTTGAGTGCTATTTTTTAAAGTATTTGTAATTTTCTCCTTGTGAAAAGTTATTGTTAATATTGATGAAAAATTTAATTCTGAGTAGTTAACTCATAAATGGCCAAATAACTGTATTCTGTCCATTTATTTTTGGTTATTCTTAGTTAATAAAAATCATATAACATTTTGATATATTTCTGTGAGAAGTTATAATCACAACCAACAGGTTTTTATATTATTGCCCAAATGTTTTCTAGAAATAATTTTCCATTTGATCTAATATGTATTTTGAGGTTGGCCTAACATTCAAGTAGTTATATATATTTTTAAATATTTTACTAGTACATTATTATTTTTAGTGTGGTAATGTTAATTTAACTAATTAACCAAAACACATTTTTTAAAGAAATTTCTTTTTTCAATATGGTTTATAAAACACTTTGACCTGTTTAGTTCACCTGTTAACCCATGATGGCTTTTTAATTATTTTTTTAAAATTTTCATTTCCCATGAAAAAGTGCATCTCATAATATAAGCACCATAACAAATCCCTTTATATCTCTCTACTGAAAAATTAAATAACAAATAGGACTACTTTGCCTCTTTTGTTTCCTGTACGTATAAGTATGCTTCTGTCCTTGATTTGCTCTGTTGCATCTCGAATTAAACTCTTCATGACATGGAGAGCAGAGTCACTGTGTATGTTAAGCTTGACATAGATACCTGCCAAGCCCTTTTATAAACTTTCTTTTAGTAAGCCTAAATGGACTGATAAAATAACCTTCCACAGACTTATTTTAAGTGCCACAACTTATGTCTGATTTCTTTTCCCATGCTCCAAATGAACATTTGCCCTATAATTTTCTAAATTTAAATGCAAGTATGAGTGAATTTCCTACCAAATTGTTACTTTATATGTACTATTATAATTCTAAAAGCCATTTTATAAAAGTTCAGTGTAATCATGAAATGCTATGTTTCGATTTTTTAAGTAAATTTGCAGAATCATAAAGTTGAAGAAAATGCGCACTGGATTCAAATTTATTGCCTACATATAATTGTTCTTGGAACAATTACCTCTATATTATAGTTTTAATATGGCAACATAACATAACTGAGAAGATGGGTTACAAACATATATGTATTTATATTATTTGCTTGCATGTGTTTATAAGTTTATTTTATATATTGATAAATATAAATGTAACACTAACAAGTTAACATTTTGATGCTGCTTGAACTTAAATTGTTGTACTATATCAAGGCAGTTTTTGCCTTGCACATATTTACAGATTGTTTTATAATGGGAATTGTGCTGTGCACAAATTATCTCATAGATCCTAGTGACAAGTTAAAATTAGTAACTTAATATTGAAAGAATGATAAAAAATTATCCTAAAATTGTGCAAAGGATTAGGGGAATGGCTAAAAAATGGTTAGAAGAAATAAATTAAGTTAAAAGCTGTAGAGGTATCTTTATGTTTTGTTTAACTTTAACGAAAATATGAAACGGTTATGGAAAAATTCTGATGTGATGAGTACCATCTGCTCTTACTTTGTTATATAACAATTTGCATAAAATCTATTAAGTTTGCTGTATTGCATGCTTCAGAAATTTAATAACCCAGAATTATGGATGATATACTGTACTTAGCAACAAATGTTAATAAACAGAAATTGTACTTCTAGCTAGAAATGCATATAGAAACTAATATGTAATTTTGGAGAAAATGAGATTATTGCAAATTTTTTCATCATTTTTAGTAATTAATTTGTTCTAATTAAGAAGGTGTGATTTGTATTTCTATACTTCTAACTCTTTTAGAGTATTAAAGAAAACGAAGTTTCATCATTAACTCGGTTGCTCATAATGGGTATCATAAAATTCCATTTCTTAGTCTCTATTTATCGGACTCACTTTCTCTTCTTTATAAAGTAATGAACACACACGACATTCTCTATTAGCTATAAAAATGAAACTGTTTGCAAAAATATTTGTTATCTAAGCAAACATGATATATACAAGGTTTTGAGTACAAAAAAAAATCTCAACTCTTTTTTTCATTTCTTAGAAAAGTGTTATTCTCTCTCATCCAATGTAATTTGTTCTTAGGTCTAGCTTCCTCTAGGGTAAAGAATACTGAATGCATATTTTTACGCCAGAGTAATCTTTTAGTGTAATATCTATATTTCAGGTACATGCATTCCTTTCCTTCACTCTGCTAATGTTGAGGTTATTACACAATGCAAATGTAGTCAGCCTTTCAATGCAGTCCTTTATTATAAATTACAAGGCTTTGAAGAGTCTATACAGATTTTTTTCTATGCAGGATCTTTCGTAGCATTCATAGGTCCTTAAGCCCAAATTTGGATTTTACCTCATTTTAGCTGACTTTAGGCAAAGTTATTATCTAATCATAAGTTTCTTTTCAAGAAACATGGAAATTCAATTGTAATTACTATGCAAGATTAATGTGTGGATTAAATAAAATGAAAAATATGTAACCAGTGCCCAGTGCAGAGAAATAGCACATTAAATGCTAGCATTTTTAAAGCTATTCATTTTTGTGTCTGTTCAAAACCATGAAGCATTCTGTCTTGGTAAACTATAATTTGTAGTACTAAATGGGAATCTTTATAATATTTCTGACACATTTTACATTTGAAAAATTTATTTTGTCAAATAATGGCATGAGAGAGTATGAGTCTGTGTGCATATGTGTGCATCTCTGTGTATTCTCTTTTCTGCATCTGTCAGCCCCATTAGCAACAAATAAAAATAAGTTTAAGTAATGGCAACAAAGTGTTTTTGATATATTCTTGTGATTTCCAATCAAACAATGCTCATTATTGCAACCCATTAACCTTTGTCAATATTTTTACTCTTGGAGGGAGAAAATAGTTTTGTTTTCCATTTTGAGATTTTTCTTTTTGAGTCCCCATGGCTGTATTCACTTTATAAGAAAAATTGAGCCCTGACTGGTGTGGGTCTGTGGACTGAGCACAGGCCTGCAAACCCAAGGATCACTTTGATTCCCAGTCAGGGCACATGCCTGGTTTGCAGGCCAGTTCCTCAGTAGGGGGCTGCAAGTGGTAACAACACATTGATGTTTTTCTCCCTTTTTTTGTCCCCCTCCCCGTCTAAAAATAAATAAAAAAAAAATTTTTAAATTGAGAAAAATGGTCTCAACCAATGAGCCAGCCAACCAATGAACAACTGAATATTGAGTATGTATTATGTACCAGACATAGGAGATAAACTTTCAAGAAACAATGAAACAGAGTCATATTTCCTATAACAAGAAGGTCTTGGTTTAATCAAATATAGGTGAGTACAGTGCAATGAAATGTATTTTATATAAGAAGTATATAAAAATGATACTGAAAAAAACAGAGAAAGTAATTGAACTTAATTATTGGTTTGGGAGAAATGTGAAACTCAGTATCACCCTTGAAATAAATCTTGAAGTATAAGAATTCCCATGGTAGTGGAAAAATATACCATTCCTCTAACTAAAAAAAAAAAGTCCTGACAAAATTAGAAACAGAATGATTCTCAAATGATTACAACTCTTAATGTATCTATTTTTTCATAAATTAATTATATATTACTCTAATACAAATCAGTATAATGTTATTAGACTTACTATTTTAGGGTACTAAATTGAACCATATACAATAATTATTTTAAAATCTAATTCCTGATTATCGGTAACCTCCGTATGGTATTTGGTAACACTTCTGGTATTGTTTTCCTCACTTACACATAAACATATTGTAGTGGAAGAGGATGAATATTTTCATCTTGATCATATGGTATTCGAGCTAAATTCCAGCTTACTAAAACTGGAGCATATGCCTCAAGAATATACCACTTTTCTTCTGAATCCTCTAATTTTAAATTATTTTATTTTATCCAACTTTATCATCATACAATAATTAGTTTAGTGGTTTGGACAGGACTCTTTATTTTTGTCACATTCACTTCACCCGAAACACACGTGGTAAGTGCCTATTATCAGTTTAAAGTCCTTCTAGTAATGAGAGGTTTGGCAGCATACTGGACCACTCCTGACCAGAAACCTGTCCAATTGATAAGACCTGTAAATACACAAGTAATTGCAATATATAACCTCAACAAATGAGTCTGCCATGCCTGCAGTGTAGTTAGGCACATTTCTCTTATTTCTCTAAGTTAAGTTTAAAATGTTGAAACCTGTCAAAGCAAAAATTTAACCAGAGTAATCAAGGAAGACTTAATTCAAGTCTACATAACTGGGAAGAGGGGATGGGACTCACTCTGAACTCTACTCAGACAAAAGCGGGCATGGCTTTTAAGGACTTCTGTAAACAAATAGAAAAGTGCTGGGGGACTTCACGGGGAAGATGACCTATGTGTCAGGCAGATTCGTTACTCCTGAGTTTGCAAGCTTTGTCTCTTTTAGCAGGTCATTTACGTTTGCTAAATGGGTGCTCATCACAGCTGGTCTCCTACCTTCTTACGGAGACAGGCAGATAGGGGCACTGTGTCTTTACTATAGATAACTGGATTGCACAGTGTATTTTAAGAACCTTCTATATCAAAAGCGGTGATGTACACCAGATCATGCTGTCATGTGGAAGGCATTCTAGTTGAAAAAATGTTGAATTAAAGACCAGTTTTAAGTGCCATCATTATAGATAAGAACTTCCCACTTATTTATCTCTGTACACTATTTTATTCAATGATTTACATGCAGGCATGGGAAGGTCAATTTTATAACATTGGTAGATATCTCCAGGTTGTTTGAGATAGCAAATATGGACTCAGTTATTTGGTCATATTGAACTAGATCTCTTCGCCACCTTCCACAGGACAAAACATAAGAAATATTTTCAAAGCAATTTTTGGAAAGGATGAAAAACAAAATGTCTTAGAATTTTAGTTTGTTTGCTTTATGATTCTGCTTCCTGAAATAGTTAATCAAGCCAATTTACATCATTCACCTGATAGTATTCAGATACAAAGATAAGAAATAACAATCCTCCTCTTCACTTACATTAGAGAAACATTTCAGTGTTGTTGAGTTCAGCCTGCAGGCAATAGTTCATGAGTGAGAGTGACAGTTTATGGTAAATCCAGTAGCTATATATAATTATTGATTCAATCAATAAATGAATTGATGAAGAGGTGTTATTATGAGAGGGCTGAAGAACTTGTGATTAAAGGAAAAAAGCTAAAACTGTTCATTGGTCATAAGGTTACATCTGTGTAAGACCAACCTATATTTTTTAATGTCCCCCTTAAAATAAATTGTGTCTTTTCTAGATAATATTATTTTTATTTTATATTTTAACATTCCATAGGATAGGATTTTACATCTCTGTATTTAAATACTGTTGGGGACTCAGAAAAAGAAGAGGAGAACAAATATGCCATAATATTGGAAGTAATTGATTTGTGATCTAACATATAAAATAATTGTCTTAAATGCAGCCCAATAAATGATATTGAAACATAGATTATTCAAACTCACATAGGTAACCTTAAATATAAGAGATCTTTCAAGTCTTCATATACAGGACAAAATTCTTCTGTAGTGTTTATATAATAGCCATTTTTAAATTGGTATCTGGGAAAAAATCAATAAAAATAAGATTCAGGAAGTTTTTGTAGTTTAATTTCAGCCCAGAGCTTATAAGATTTAGTCTAATAAAATTGGGAAAACAAGAAAAATTAAGTTTGTAAAATTGATTTTTAAAGAGCCAAGATTTTCTAGAGCTCAGCAGGTATGTGACAGGATGAAGGTATTTTCATAGCTACAGATATGATTCAAAAAGCAAAGATGGGTTCAACATGAGCATGAATGTTATGATTGCCCAGTGAATCAGGACTGAACTTTAATTTCAAATTACATGTTATAGAGTGGAAATATAAGTGCACATTTGTATTTGTGTACTTTAACACAAATATAATGAACAAAAGCTCTCCAGAGGTTAATTGCAGTTGTGTTTTACCAAGAAGCAGCACATAAAATCATTTCAGGATCAGAATCCTGCTGACTCCCTGGTGTAGCCTTAAATAAGGAAGATGTAAAGGAAGCCTTTGTAGTCATGGTTATTTCTGTATTCACAGAGTAAATCAATCAAATGGGAATCCTCATGTTCCAAGACTGAAATATGGGTATAGCAAGTTTGCAGAAAATCTACCAAAAATTCTATGGCCATTATCAATCTCAGCTCTTCAAAATGCAAATGAAAGAAAGTGCATATTGACTTAAGGAAAGAGGATAATTTATTGGCTGAAGTATTTGAAATATTCCTACATGGCTACAGATGAATATTCAGATGGTCTGAAAAATCATGCCCTTGTCTATGTATCTCACTTCTAAATTCAGCTGTATCTCCCCACAGGTAAGGAGACCTCCAGCAGCACTGAGCTTACATTCTATTATTTTGTCAACATTAATAGAAACATTGATTACAATAGGCCCAGTAACAATTCTAGACAAGTTTAGAGGTGAGGTCTCATCAACCTAGGATTTCATTCCCGTCTTTGCTGGTGAAGTTCAGGCTTACTGCAGTTACAAATACACAGCCAGCTGACAGCACTTTAATGCTAGAATGTGTTATTTGTTGCTCAAGCCACAACTGCTACAGGTCAAGGGGTTCTCTTCCATCCTGCAGGCATGCCATCTTTAACCCGTGCCCTCCACAGCAGAGAAAGACAGAAAACACAAGGAAAGTACTCTGAAGTGCCTTGCCAAGGTTTCAATCACACGAACTCATCTGAATGAAGGGAAGGCTAAAAAATACATTTTCCTGTTTGCCAGAAAGAAGGCAATAAGACAGAATTTGTTCTGCTAAAATCTTTTCCTTCCCAATCTTTTTTATTTTATTTTTTTCCTGCAGAGGTTTTGACACTCAACTAGACCAGACTACGGTTAACATCCACTCTTGAATTTGAGGAGAATTAGGAAAATCAATATCATACAACAGTGAAAATGGAGCCTCGATGATTTCTTAAAATAATTCAGAGTTGCTTTCATATCCAAATGAGAAAATGGAGCCAAAAATACTAGAAAGGGTCAAAGAACAAGCTGTCCAGAAATATGAACAATTGTTCCTTACAAGGTGAAAATAGATAAATATATAATTTTCAATTTTACCAAATAATAATGCTCTTGGTCACATGTGAGTTACTGGTCTCTTTATGATCTTTATCTCTTCCCAAACAAATATATATATAATTAAGCTCATAAGCTAAATCAATGATAAAATTAAGGGAAAGTGAAAAATGTTATGCTAAATGATTCTATATTCTATTAGGTACAGTGAAGGAGTTTTTACCAACCAATGGTATATTTGTTTTCATAAAAGATGCATTAAACTATGTAGTTTACAGATTACCAGGTGCTACAAGTAATTTGTGGCATTAAGTAAGACATAAGAAATATTTGAGTTACTGATATATATCCAAATTTTTGAAAATATATTTAGATCATTTTTAGGAATAATTAATTCATAAAATCATTAAATGAGAAAAATGCATAAAAGTTATCTAACAACAAAAATATTCTGTGTAAATGTGTTGCTTATGACTCCATGCAGGGTGTATATTAAATATTTGGTGACCACAGTCTTCTTGATATTTAGATTTATGCCACATATTAACATAATTATGCCTAGTACATTTTATTCATAAAATTATCAGAGTTTAATGAAGACTGAATTTTATAGAAAAGTTTTAGTAAGATATATAGATTAATTTATTCTTACCTAATAAAAGTATTATACAGACAATAACCAGAGGTTCTGAAAAGTATGGCATGCAAAGCTAATACCAATGTTTTATTTCTGTCAGGCTTATTATCTTCGTTTTTTATTCTTCAGGTTTAAGTTTAATTGATCTGCTGTCTCTATAAGAAAAAAAACTATCTTAGTGTTTGTTTAAATGCTTTGCTAATTCACCATAGTCTCATTTAGTTCTTTCAAATATTGTACGACAGGTATAAATTGAAAACATGTGCAACTACACTTAGTCTGGATACGACATGAGTTAGCAAGGTCCCCATGTCTTGAAGGCATTTCCTGTAGAGAAGGGCCTTCTGGGATCCTGGAAAGGTGGAAATCGTCCAGGGCCCCTGGGGAAGGATCCTGCTGCTCTGGCTCTCAGGACACAGCAGTGGCTGTGTTGCTTTAGTTACCAGTGGACAACGATATTTATAAGTATTTTAAGAGTAGTGCAGAGATTAATAATGTAAATTCTTTAGAAAGATGCTGTACCCTGGCATACAAAAAGATTGTTGAAAGACAATAATATTGCTGTGTTCTCAACTTTAACAAGACATAATCAGCAGGTAGATGTCCCCTTGAGAGAAAGAAGACAGAGGAAGGCACACTAATCTATATTAATTCACTAGAGCTCCGTGCAGTCAAGTACTCGGTCCTTGGTAAATAAATTAGAAGCAACTATGTTTTTAGTGTCTCTTCCCAGCAAGCCATATTCTATTTGATGATTTTCAAAGAATATTCACTGAGTTTTCATTTCTATTGCAGCTTACTATTTTAAAATTTATTTATCTTAAAAATCATTTTATTGTTGTTCAATTACAATTGTCTGCATTTACTGCCCTCCACTCCCCTAACCCCAGCTCCTTCCCTCCCCTAGTTTTGCCTCCACCTTGGTTTTGTTCATGTGTCTTTTGTAGTTGTTCCTGAAAACCCTTCCCCCCTATTATCTCCTCGCATCTCCCCTCTGGTTACTGTCAGATTGTTCTTAATTTCAATGTCTCTGGTTATATTTTGCGTGTTTGTTTGCTCTGTTGATTAAGTTCCAGTTACCAACTATCTTTCAAGAGTAAACTGTAAGATTCTGTTACAGCTTACTCTTGAAAGATAGCTAACTGAATGTACCACTTTTTGCCCTTCCTGAGTAACATAAAATGATCTCAGAGGAATTTGTCAAGTCTCAAAATCTAACTCGCCCTTCACAGAAAACTTATGCAATAGAGGAAAATGTTAAATGACACCATGAGGATGAAATAATAGTAATCCAAAAATTTGGAAATTTTTAGATTAATACAACTGAGCAAATTTAAGTAATAAATGAATAAATAAGCTTGAAAAGACAAACTGAGGAAGATTTTTAATATATTGAAAATGGACCATATTTGGGTCTTGATTCATATAAATACCAAAAAGTCAATTGCAAACATATATGTTTGATATCATGGGAAATTAAACATGGGTTGTCTTTATATAGTATAAATAGATTATTTTGAAACTTTTAGGTGTGCTAATGGTACTACAATTATAAAAATTCTTATCTATTTGTGATATATAATAATGCATTTATGGAGAAAATGGTGTTATATCATCTCTTTTCTTAGAGCTAAAAATGAAATTGGAAGATACTGCTATTTAAATGAGTTTCCTAATTTCATTTATGATAATAGTATTCAGGAGTGACAGAGCCATGTGTCAGGAGTTAACTGCAAAAGAAATAAGGTTATGTTTAATCTACCAGGCAATAGCACCACTGTGGCCATCAGAAGGGTTTGGCAGGTCCTGTTACAGCAACAGTTGTCACTATTTTTTATGCACATTTATAATATATGTAAATATGTACGAGTTTTGTCAGGAGAAAGTCCAACCACTGTTACTATAACAAGAATGGTGTGCACCACATCAGTGTAAACTGGCAGCCACGGAGAGTGGGCTGGAGCGCATCTGCGTAAACGATGTGCTGGCCAATGGGAGCTGTCCGCACCATCAAGTGAGCATGTGTACTGTACAGCCATCCCATTCGAACTGACTGAGCAAGTAGAGCCACAAATCTGCATTGAATTTTGGTTAAGCTTGAACATTCCTCTGCAGAAACTATTCTGATGATTTATAAGTCCTTATCTATTGGTAACTGGTGAGTGGCAGTTTCATCACAACAAACATCCACACATACATCTCATTGTCTCATGCAGAGTTTTTTGATGAAACATCAAATCACCCCGATAATGCAACTCTCCTCCAGCCCAGATTGGGTGCCCTGTGACTTCTGGATTCTCCCAAAACTAAAGTCACCTTTGAAAAGTAAGATATTTCACACAGTGGTAATGATTCAGAAAAATACGACAGGGCAGCTGATGGCGATTGGGAGAACCATGTGAGGTCCCAAGGTGCCTAAATTGAAGGGGACTGAGGCTTCATTGTCCTGTGTGCAATATTTCTTGTACCTTGTATCTTCTTCAATAAATGTCTCCATTTTCCATATTATATTGCCGGGTACTTTCTAACAACCTTGTAACATACATACACATAGATGTGCCCCTTTAATCTGTTTTTTTTTTTCTTTTGACTATAAATATTTTTCAAGTTTTGCAGAGGAAATGAAATCATTTATATCAGCTATTTAAGAAATTCTGGTATAAAATCTAAAGGGAGGAAACTGAACTTTGGAGTTTTGTCTCAGTTTACAAAATTTTAATACCATAGAATGGTTTAAGAGGTATGTAGGTCATATGCAAAAGGAACAAGTAAAGTAAAATTAAAATTTTACAATCTTAAGATTTCTCAAGAATTTATTGTCAAGATGGATATATTTTACTTGATATTTAGTTTTATATAACTATTAACATATAAACATCATTAAAATCTCAAAATTTGACAGAAGATTTAAAATGTTTTCATATGGAATTCAATAAACCTTCTGTTTGTAAGTATCTTTATAATCCTACAAGAGTTTTACATAAATGTTTGTAAATTATGGGCAATACTGTACCAAGTGCTATGATTCATGTTACCAAACAGTTTTTATTATAAACTTCTGTTTTCAGAACCTAACATGATTCTGAAAAAGTCTCGGTTGGCACTAAAGTGTCGCATGTTTTGCCTCTTTCTCAAGGTGATTTTTTTCTCACATGTGGGAAGAAAATATGTCCCCTTTTACCAACAAGTGAGAATGTAGAAAATATATTTTTTCATTGTAAAAATAATTTGCTACCTATCTTCATTGAAAGCACTTCAAATGACAAGCTTATATAACTATTATAAACAACTTTGCACTTTTCTTTTGATTATAAAAATATGTATAGTCACTGTAGAGCTATTTAGAAACACAAGAGCATTTAAGAAATACAAAAATATACAGATTATTAACAGTTCACATATTTCTTTTCCACCTTTACAAAATATACTAAATATTGAATATTTTAAAAATGAGATTATATAAATAGCAGCAAGTCATTTTTAAATATGCTAAATTATAACTATAAATGACATAATGATTTATTTTTGCAATACAATTTATAACATCACACACTTATATTTGTATGGCTGAAATTTTTACAGAAACTTTCTGAATTGGACGACTGCTTGCTGTCAACAGATAAATGTTCTTCCATTTACTGAAGACAAAACTAGACTGTTTTTCTCATATTCCTTTACAATTAGGTTTGACCACAGGGCTAATTTTTCTCCAGCCCAGCATTAGCAGAGTCAATGGATATCACTTTCAGATCTCCCTAATGAAATGACCTCTTGTCTTTTCCCCATCTTCTGTGAATAACAATGTAACACCTAAGGTGACTCTAAAACCTTTCCACGTATATTTATAAGTTACTGAATTGTTAGAATCAGAGGATGTTCAGAGTCCTTTGGATGTTGTGTTGTATGTGTTTGCTTTTGTGACCAGGACTTAGACGTGAGCTTTTAGAGGACAGCATCTTGGTGGTTCTCTGTTTCAAGCTTTCCGGAGGAAAAGGATTTGGTCACTTTGTTTCAAGTTGTTAATTCATATAAATGATTGAGGCATATGTAGCACAATATCAAAACTATATCTATATAACTATGTTTATCATAAGTAAAGTTTGTATAGTTTTTAAGATAACTTTTTTCAGTTTATTAAAATGTCATAGTTAATGTTATATATTTATGTTGTTTTATTTAAAAATGCTAATAATTTTAGTTTTATTGTAAAGCTAAGGTATCTTTAAAGTTATCTATTTGTATACTTATAATAATTTATATTACAGTGTTGTACATTAAATTATTTTACATGACAGTTTTTATATAATAAATACAACATATAATTTATGCACACACATATGATATATATATGTACATATGAAAATATCATAAGACTAGATTTAAAACCTTACAAATGTAATGAAAGGAAATGTTTCATAAAATGATAGAAAATAAATGTTATTTCTTTGGGAGTTTTTTTTAATTTTTTTATTATTTTTACTAAGTGGATAGTAAATGTTTCTATAATAACCATTTATGTTCAGTTCTGAGTTTAAAAATATTGCCTGTAACTATTTCTTACACATAAATGTGTATTATTTATGTTTATATTTATCTCTTCTTAATATTCTCTTTAATTTTGCTTTTCCCATATTCAGCCTTCAAATTCAAATTACTAAAACGCTTAAGATGTTAGGAAAAATAAAACTATTAGTTTTCTATAGCCAAGAAAAAGCAATGATTTACAGCTTCACTTTATAAAAAAATATATATTATGACGGTAGTTCCATTTGTTTGACATCTTTTATGTTTTAATTAACTCTCATTTATTGTGAAAGCCAGTTTGCTTACCCAATTAAGGATTAAAAAGTGAATATGCAGAAAGAGAAATAAAGTCATTCTAGGTTAATTATGTATAATTAAAAGTAGTAATATATGTATGTTTTAATGACAGTATACATCTCAGTTTAAAATAAACATACCCAAGTTTTATTCATGGACTGACATACCGTAATATTATCAACAAATCAATTTTTCAGTGAAGAACAATTGAGAAATACCCTTGTCAATCATTGACATCCACAATACACTTCACAGCATGAATTAAAGTCCCTAGAGATCTGCTAATGTCCTCATTGTCACTTTCCTCTCATCTCCCTATCCATCACTGATTACCCTGAATCCATTGCCCCTGTTAGGGAAACATTCATGCTTCGTACAGAACTTACAAAAACTCAAGTAACAACACGGAGGTAAGGCTGTGTTGGTGATTCATTCCTAAATGGGTGTCAAGCCAACTTTAGGATCATGATTAAAATATGAATGCCTCCAAGATGTTAAATCAACTCAAATGACTAAATTACTTTTCTTTATGCAAGCTATTTAACTAACAAAAGATAAAAATACACATAATTATATGGATGATGGGTATGCTTTGGGGGGGTCATCATTTTGAATGTTTTAACAAAAGAGGCTTTCTTAATAGGGATATAAAATACAGCATAGGAAATGTAGTCAATAATAGTGTGATAGCTATGCATGGTCCAGCTGAGTACTTAAAATATCAGGGGAACACTCTGTAAATATATGATTGTCTAACTACTATGTTGTACACCTGAAGCTAATACAAAATAATATTGGATATATGCTGTATTGAAAAAAATGTAAAGCCTTAAAATAGGCTTTCTGACTAATACAAGACTTCCCATAAACTTAGAACAAACTAATTAAGATGCATTTTAGATGACTTGCCATTTCATAGGTAGCCAAAATAAAAGTGGAATGTCATTCAAAGCACTGGTTTAGAAACCCAGAATCTCCTTGCTGATGATCACTGTGAAAAAACAACCAAACCAATTGTCCTTAAGAATAAACTATAAATATGATCTGGTCATTGTTATCATCTTCCAGGATGGACTTAGCGAGGGTTTTCCTTTCCAGAGAGCTACAGTTTTAGCAATAGCAAAAAACAAACAAAAAATGCTTAATGTTTTTTTGTTTCTCAAGTGGGGAATTCCAAGCTACCTCTCCATTGTCAAGAATACAAAATTCACTGGACTATCATTTAAGAACTTTGCACAGCGCTGCTATTTCATTCAAAATATCCATTACCCATATCATACTCAATCTACAGGATTAAAGCAAACCATAACAGGATTAAGGATTACCCAGAAAACCATAAATTAAGGCAAATGTGCTACATGGAGTGTTTCTTTGAGTATTAAGAATTTACTCCTTCTTCATGTATGTTGCATGATCTGCAATCCAATTGTGCAAATACAGAACTATGAAAGACTTCTGAATCCTGTTGCTGACCCATTTTCTTTCTTTCTTTCTTTCTTTTTCTTTCTTTCTTTCTTTCTTTCTTTCTTTCTTTCTTTCTTTCTTTCTTTCTTTCTTTCTTATTATTGTTTTCAAGTACAGTTGTCTCAATTTCCCCCCAACACTCCCCTCGCCCCTCCTATCCCCATCTACCACACTTGATCATCTGAACCATTTTTAATCATAAAAGATCTTAGATCCTCTCTGAAGGCCCAAGTACAATAAACAAATTATATCTAAGAACCAGTGTTGTCTAAGACAATCAGTTAGGTCCAGATCTCCCCTCGCCTAGTCAAGGGGAACTCATGCTGCAGCGAACACTTCTGCTGTCCCTGGAAGTGATAAACAATGATCAGGTGGTGTGTACGAGAAATGAATAGTGTGGTGAAAAGGACCACTTGGCTCTCTAAAACAGGTCTAGCTGTTCTTTGAGGTATGCTTTCCTGGTCTGTGATATGTCTCTGCCTTCAGAGCTTATTTTTAGGGCTCATAATTCTATTGCAACTGGAAATTGCCTGTACTGCAATTGGCCAACACATTCTGTCCAGAGACTTACATGGTCTGATGCGGGCATCAGCACAGCGAGTGATTAAACAACACACCCTGTAGTTAAAGACATGAGGTTCTCATTCTAGTCCAACTTCTCATCAACAGAATTCTGACAAATGTGTGGAATGAGGCCCTGCAGAGCCAACTGTGACTGGACTCAGCCTTGGACAACAACAGCAAGCAGCTAGGTCATTGCAAACAATACTCACAGGATATACACAATCATCAAACAAGGACTTTCTGTGAACACTGTGATGATTTCTGAAATAAGATACAAAGACACTTCAAATTCAAAACAATAACTAACTAGGTTTCCTTTTCTGACTACTTCTTTTACACTGACAACACTAGCTAAATTTTCTTTTGTCTTTCAGATAACAAGTAACAAGATACCCCAAAACCAAATTGCTTCTACTTTCTGCCAGCACTCAATCGAGAAGTATCCTTGGTTTCCCTAATAGACGATTAAAGTCTCCCAGCCTAACCCAAAGTCCTTAAAAAGTCCCTTTCAACTCCCTCTTAGCAAAACCTGACTGTTGAAATCTGGAGACCTAATTATGAATCTGAGAGGGTTCTCAGTGGTCTTTGACTGGAGAGCTTCTATATTTCTTGAAGCCTTTAAATGATTTTTTTTAATGTAATAGTCCATTCCTTTACTATTAAAAATAGAAAACAAAAAATATATTACTAAAAAGGCAAAACCATTAAGGTTCATTGGCATACATAGGTACTTTAGGATACTATAATTGATAGCCCAATGGCTGTCAATTGTCGAATATCTCAAATCTAGTGATTTTAGTTCATTTTTTCATGCCTGTCCAGACCGGTAATGCCTGTGAATGCCCAAGTTTATTTTCCTCTGTTCTCTAAGATTACTATCTTCAGAATCAGCACAGTTCTGCACTGTTCACTGAGTTTTGTCAAAGTCCTCTGAGCCTACAGACATGCAGCACATACAAAGTAAGATGGGCAGTGGATGCCATTTGACCTTCAGAGAGCATTGAAAGTTATTTAAAACAGAATGAAGTCTATGTATGTCATTTGTTAAAGGCAAAATAAAATGCATTCATTTTGCTTGTTTTACTTAACACATAAATGTCTCTTACATGAAGTTACGAGCAGTTTTTACTTCTCCTTTGCTAAAGGTGTTTGAAAAATTACTATGGGACTAGAATGCATTCCATGAATATGAAATACACTCAGCAGTAGAACTTTGAATATGTTTCTCACATTGCCACCTTGCTAGTGATTTCTTCCCTGTTGGGAATACCTTTTGCCCCATTCTCCCTTCAACCTGCTAGCTGATTTGCAGCACTCTCTCAGGCTCCTGTGTCATCCCCTGGAGGAATCTCTCCCTGACCAGTTTAGACTGGATTAGTTTGCCCTTTTCTGTGAGTCCATGGTCCTCTGTACAAGTCTATTACCATATCTTCTAAAGTTTTCTTCTCAGTTTTTTTTTACTGTAGATGATAGGTTTCTTAGAGAAATCTTACCTTGTTCATTTTGTATCTGCAATGTCGAGCTCAGTAATTATACAGTAATCTTCCAGTGAATGTTAAAAAAAAAAGAGTGGTTTTAGTCACTTCTTATTTGAGAAGTGATAGCTAGTAGAGACAACCAGGTGTTTCTTATTTAAAAATATATAATTTTGGAAGCCCAACAAATACTCCCATAGTTGCTATTATGACTGATTAAGTGTTCTCTGCAGTGTATAATGAAATTAATTTATTTGTATTGAGAGAAATTTGGTTGCACTATTGAAAAATATCAATTAGTTACTAATTAGCCTTGCTTTCTGCTTGTGGAGGGCTTGAGGTAAATAGGTGTAGAAGAGAATGGTAAGAATAATTAAGTAAACATTTAGGCAATTCAAACCTTGTGCTCTTTGCAGATAAAAATGCAAATCAAGTTTGCAATGTAACCTCCATAGAGAACACCAGGGCAGATGATAATGAATTTAACATATCTGTGATGAGTAGTTTAGTTTTAAAAACATTGATTTCTTTACAAATAGAAGCAGTGAAACAGAAACCAAAGTTGTTATGCTGCACCAAGCTTGAAAAATTAAAGGCTTCTAATGGTCTTATTTAATACATTGTGAGGCTGATGATTATTATGGAAAAGCTCAGTCGTTCTGATGAATCACTCTCCTTTGGCAAGAGGTCCTGGCTTATCTGACAGAAGGTGGCTTGCATATATCAGCATTGAGAAGTGAGAGGTAACAGCTATTGTGTTACATAATAGTGTAATAATGTAACATTTACAGGGTCTTAAGTGCAAGTGAGAAGCAATATAAGTGAAGAATTTCACAGCTGAGGAGGAAACATACCAGTCTGCCCTGTAGCACCAAGTCACAACCCAGAACTGGGGGACTCATGAGTCGGGGGCATGGTGTGGCTGCTTGCTTAGACAAATAGTCTGCCCCATCATTCAAGTCTTGTATTACTTCATGGTTTAATGCTGAGGAATACACAAACATTCTTTATGATGTCAGGCTAACTGTCCTTAAACCTTATGATTTTACTTCCCTACTCAAAAAACTACACTGGCAACTAATTGCCAATTTTATGAAACCTAAGCATTCTGGTTCAGCTCTCCTGTATATTAAAATGTGAGATGCTACACTTCTCCAAGTTCATTTTCCTCTCCGCTCCAGTTGTACCCTCTTCTGGAATTGCTGTATCCTTGGTTAGCACTAGATCTTGAGGGCTTTTATTTGTATGAGTCAGTCTCCTTCCTTGAGTTCCTCCTCTCTTTCCCATGTCTAACCCATAAGAATTAATTTCTATATTTTTAAGTCTGCCTCAAGTTTCAGCTTTTATAAGAGTAACACTTACCTTTTACTCAATTCTCATTATGTACCGAAATTGGTTGAGAAGTTTAAATGCAATATCTTATTTACTTTCACAAAGCCCTTGATGAGGTCATAATAATTATATCTATTTTAAAAATAAGAAAATCCATATTGAAAGAGGTTATATAAAATCTCCTAAGTCTCATATCTAGCAAATAGCAGGATTTGAACTTGGTACTGATGGGCTCACTGCAAAGATTCCTTTCTGTGTTCCTTATGAATTTATTACCATTAATTTGAAAATTGCCTATCAATGATCTCATTATTATTTTCACATGCATAGTTACTTACCCAATTTTGGATTATACATATAAGATGGAAGAAAGACATCATGTTTTTTATTTTCTTCTGAATTCTCAGATAACTTAACACATTTATTAACAACTTATTATTCAACACATAATAATAAATAGAAACAAAAATATCAATGCTGGTTTGAAGAACAGGCATCACTTTAAAACATAATATATTTATGAAAAAGGAGATTTAATTAATAATTCAGATAAGAATAATAATGATTTAAGAGACAAATTATAGCTGTTTGATGGAACCATAGAAAGCAACATTAAGAAAGAGAGTTTTATTGAGTGTCTACAATAAAAGTCCATATGAGCCTGGAACTGTGCAATCCCCCATAGACTTACAGTTTCTAATAATAGCCAGATCAATAAGCCAATAAGCTAAAGGTAGAAAACCAAGGACTGTGAGAAACATGTACACCAGAAGTTATTACACACAGAGAAACAGTATGTAGCTCATGTGAATGTCTCCCTAGATGCTTGGATGCCTAAGATTGTTGTGGTAGCACCAGTGTATCTCCCCAGCTGGCCAGGATGGCACAGGGAGAGGTTCTTACACTGAGTGCACCAAAGGCTGGAAAATGAATGGATGGGGCCAGAGCATACCAAAAAATAGCAGGATGATTGGATAGAGAAAGAAAGCCAGCCACTTCCTATCCCTGTAAGAACCATGGGCTTGAACAAGTAAATGAGATGGTCTCTGAGATGGAAGCCCGCCACTCTTCCAGGTTGGCACCTAAATAAACCTCTTTCCTTTGCACCAGCATCTGTCCCTTGTGTTTGGTGTTCACTGGCGCGGGCAGCTGAACCCACAATGTACGGTTTCAAGATGATCTGGATGGCGCAAGTAAGCCAGGAAAATGAAGTGAATAAAGGCATTCCAGGCAGCAGATAAAAAGAGATAAAATGACTACCGAGGAAGGGATATAATAGCACATTAAAAAAATGCAACTGATTCAATGAAATTTGACCCAAAGTGAAAGGGACATTGGCTAGTGATGAAGCCAAATGAGGTAAATACCTGCTGTGTCTCTGATTGTCTCTCCGACCCCACTACAAAGCTTTGAGCTTGTCCTGAAGACTTTGGCAATTCAATAGAACTTTCTTTATGAAGAGAGATAGGCAATTAAATACCTAATTTATAAAATCACTGTGGTAGAAACGCTAAAGGTTATTAGAGGGGTTACAGAGTGATTCTGCGATACATTGCTGCACATCAATGAAATAAAGCAGCAGGAAAGAATGTTCAAAAGACACGTAGAAACCAGAAACAATGGAAGTAGGTGAAAGACTGATCTGAAAGAGTAGGAAAGAGGAAATTGCAAAGAAAGAATCCCAGTACATAACTTAACAAACTTGACAGAGGTAAAGCAGCTGGCTGTAGTCGTTTCTGGCTGACAGAACATACAAACTGACAACACATTGTGTTGATGCTAAGATCAATTTGAATGTTCATATTTTAAAGGTCAAGAGATTTTCAGCTGACAGTCTTGACCTTACAGTGAGATTTCATGTAAGATAAAGATATGGGGGACGGTTTAGTATTTAGGCAGCAGAATGAATTCCATCACCTGGGGAGTAAGTACATAACACAAAGAACAGTAAGCCAGTAACTGATCCCCAAAGAGAGAGAACATATAGAGGAAAAACAACAGAGGTGAAAGCCAAATACAGAGGTTGGCTGGCATGCACGGAACACAGAATTTGCCAACTTCTGTAATGGATATTACTGTGCGCTTTGATATGAGACCCAAGGACCTGAACCTATTTTGTCTAATAGATTAGCGACACCCACATAAATCATCTCTAGACCACCTTCTCTGCAGTCTACCAATTTTGCTTATTCCAGGCACCTGAACTTCCTGCCAGGCCATTCAACACTGCTTGAAATTTCAGGTGTTCTTACCTAGGTCTAATTTTCTCTCTAGGTCAAGACTACTTGCCAATGGTAGTCTATCTTGTCAGTATTCAGAGTGTAATAATCTCAGCTATGATATAGATTCAATCAATGTATCAAAGTAATCTATCTGGTTTTTTTCTTTCCCCGTGAACAGGTCATAGGGACCTTCCACATATACATGCTCAGGGTCATACATGTGAGTTGAGGTAGAACATTTAATAAACCATCTTTATTTGTTTGGTAGGGCTGTCATAACAAAATACCACAAACTGGGTGACTTAAACAAAAGATATGTGTGGCCTCACAGTTCTGGAGGCTAGAAATACAAGACTAAGATGTTGGCAGGGTGAGTTCTTCTGTTCCGTGCTTCTGCCGTAGCTTCTGCTGAATCTGGACATCTATGACATACCTTGGGTGGCAGATCTCTGATTCCATCTACACCAGGCATTCTCCTTATTTATGTATCTGTGTCCAAATTTTCCCTTTTAATAATGACACATCTCATATCCTATTAGAGATCCACTCTATTTTGATATGATTTTATCCTACCTAAATATATAGTCAACAACTCTATTTCCAAAAACAAGGTGACATTCTGAGGTACTGGGGTGAGGAGAGCAACACGAAATTTTACTGAATACAATCCAACCTGTAACAGCTGCCATAGATATATGAAGTCCACCCTCTCTCATTGTGGATTTTGTGTGTGCACATGCATGTATGTTTTCTACGCTTGACTGAGCCTGCTCCTAAATATAAACAAACTCTAGTTGGCCTCACCCAAATCAATACTCTGGTGGTCCATCCAGCTTATGATGGAAGGCTCTAGTCATGTAGTTTCTAGAAATAATCATTAGGCTTTCATTTCTGAATGGACATCCACTCATTCATTTTTGAATGGACAAATGTTATATGCTGCAGATGATCTTTTCCCAGAACCCTAGGGATCTGCCTAATGCCTCTCACATTGGAGCTTGCCAGAGACACCGTATGCCAGTCTTAATCTACCACAGAGAACTCCAGCACTTGGAGTCTGCTGGGTGAGACTGCTGCATGCACTGCCGCTCATACCAAAGCCTGATCCTTCTGCAGAGCACTTCTCTCTGGATGCCTTCACATATGGCCACCTCCTGAATCACTTGATTAAAACAATAGTCACTACTGCGCTATATACTGTCTGCAAAATACAAAGTAACCTATTATCATGCACTGTTGCCTCTTTTTTCATGCTAAGGATTGCAACATGCAATGGCATCCTACATTTAGGTGGTGATGTCTCCAAACTATTATTTATTATTCTCTTCTCTATTTAAATCATTATTGTAGGTTTTTGGGGTTGCCATTTAGTTCCCCCCACCCTCCTCCTCCCTTCATGCACCCTCTGACCTCCTCCCCCACTAGCTGTCATCCTACTCTCCATCTATGAGTCTGCCCCCATTTCTCTTGTTAGATATTTTAAAAATCCCGAATACTGCATGCCACCAAATTTTTGTAGGATTTATTTCCCATCATTTTGGAGGGGTTGCAAAATGCTTCGCACTTTTGACTTTGAGGGTAACACTAACCTTTGTTATCCAATCTGATGTGATTTTCATTTTCTATTTGACTCCCTCAGCTAAAGGGGGAGCAGTTTCTAGGTCTTCAGCCTGGTTTCTCTTACAATAATCCCACTTACTACATCAGTCATAGAAATTCTGTAAGGATTCTAGTGTATAGTGTTCCTGGTAAATGGCTACAGGTCACTTTGGGAAATAGATAAAAAAATATTGTAGATTCTTTCTATGGTAATTTCCTTCCCCAAGGGGGCAGGCTTCCTCTTCAATTAAAGATGCTTAGTCTTAGAACTGACTTTTTTAGAGAGTGAGGAACTGCCAGATACCCAGTGAATAAGAAAAAAATATTGTAATACAATAATTTAAAAATGCAAAAAGTTTCATTGGGAAATCACAAGGTTCTGCTTCACCTGTGTCACCCTAATACCCCCATGAAAGTCACAGAGCTGGGCCTAGATTGATGGGGTGAGAAACTTCCTCCACCCATGGAGGTAGGATTTGAGTATTAAAATATCCTTGAACACAAATCTAACTAAAAAAGAAACAATGCATGTAAATATCCCAAAGAAAAATTGTGGCTGAAGGAAATATGTATGATAGAATGATAATTCTAGCAATGAGAAGATGCGGAAGTAGTAGGAGAACATGTTTGTGTAAATAATGACAAATAAGAGGCCCATGTGAAGATTTTTAAGATATATTTCCAGATAGAGTGATTTAACTAATGTTTAAATTAAAAGCTTTAACTGTTATTTTAAAAGTGTTATATTTTGAGGAGGCGCTAATAAAAATCCTGTCTAACTGTTTCAGTTAAGAAGGCTACTCGTTAGCACAAATAACTAAATTGCAAGACTACAGCCAATGTTTCTAAACAAAAACCAGGGCCCAAGAATTCAAACTAGAAGACTAATTACATTGTTTGAATATACAGAAGTGAAACCTGGCAGCTCCTAAATCATTCTAGATTTCCTGAACCAAAAGACTATCTTCTTCTCTTGGCTATATATCAAGTATCCCCAAGAAGGTTCTCTAATAAGTAGGAGAGTCTGAAGTAATAATTTGCTCTCAATACAAAAGCCAAATGAATATAATGCAAGCTCCCACACAGTAGCTTGCTTGAGATAGAGCGTCTTGTAAACCAGGCACCGTGTCACAGCGTCTAACTTTAGAATAGTGTTTGACCACGTGTATGTGAAATAAAACAACTCTGACCTGAAGTTAAAGCATGAGCCCATTTATTAGGCCAGCAGCGTTCATCTTTTTCTTGGGCTCTGGCAGTCATCATTTTCAAATACGAGAATTTGGCACATGCAAAAAAAAAAAAAAAAAACCAAACCTAAAACCCTGGTAAATCTATTTTGAACATTCAGATTCCCCACGCCCTGCCTACCTATTGTTCTTTGGAATTAAAACTGACCCCTTTGGATTGAACAAACTCCCACAGTTCTCAAAAACATCTGGAGCAATTAGAAACTCAAGCAGTCTATTGAAAAAAGTGTGAGAATAAATTCTATTTGTTCCATAAACTGGTGAAGCAGAACTTACTGGAATTACCTATGATGCTCTTTTTTTTTTTTTTTTAATGTGTATATCACTTAAAATGTAGACCAGTATCCTTGGATCAAATTTCTCTTGGTTGTTTCCTTATAATTTACTCCCTTAAGGATTTTAATAGCTAATGTATCCAGATTAGCGCTCAGTGAAATGCTGTGTTAAGTTAGTCACAAGTAATGTACGTGTTGTCACCCAGGGAGTGTGTGGTGATGCTGGGACTGAATTGCAGGCTTTCAAGACCCATAGTCTGCAGTGCTAACCGTGGCACACTTACTGCCTCAATGTGCCTGCTGGTACTCCAGGTCACAATCCAAACGTGCCTCACCTTACTTGTCTCAGGGTGGAGATGTTGAAACTCTTTTCTGCTATCCAAGCACACTTTCAGAATTTGACTATTCCACTCTCTTGAAATATTCTTTATCCAATGTGTCTTACCCCTCTTCTTGTAACCTCTGTGATACCAATAACTCCAATACTCATGAGGTTCCCACAGTCCCATTTGATTCTTCCTTTCTCACGTACTTCACCATCACTCCGGTCACTCACTCCTTTGATTCTGTGCTACTTCTTACTCTTGAGCTAAACTGTGCCACTAACCTACTCACTGAGCACTAACATTTTCCTCCTTCAACTTAATCCACTTCATGTGCTTTCTCTCCATTCGAGTTTTGAGTTCATTATTTCTTTTACTTTGCCTCTACTACCTACAAATGTCTATACTCCCCTTCAAAATCAACTTAAATTCTAAGGCCTGTCATTTAAATTACTTCGCAATATCAATGCTCTACTTATGGTTGGGAAAAACTTAAACCTAGGTTAGATTTACTGTCTACCTTCTCAGAAGAGTGTTCAGGCTACTGAGCATCACTCAAGGAAATCTCAAAGTCAAATGTGTTTTTAAATATAAACCCAAGTTTATAATCTGCATCTCGTCTTCAACACTGCATGGAAAAAATACGCTCTTCTATTGATAACCTCTCTAATTTTTCATTCCTCCTCAGACATCAGAATATAAACACTCCTACCAGTCTCAGTTTATGATCTTGCTTCCAAGTTTAATGAGGTACCAGAAGCCATAAGACATAAAAATCCAGAAGAGTCTGGCTTTGCCCACTATGTTTTTTTCCCTTCTGTCATTTTAGTGGAGGTTTTTACTTCTAAAACACTATCATAGTCAAAATATAAAGGTTTGCAATATAATTGTGACTTTGTAGAAGAGATTTTAAAAAGTAGACAGAAACTAAAGATTTTTCTAAAATAATTTTTTCTGTCATTGCCACAACCTGACATTATTGCTACTCAGAAGTAGTGAAGGTCCATTTGGTAAAGCTAAACAATTCTGGTATTTATTAATTATCACATTAAGAGATTTTTGTTAAATATTCTCTTTTGAAAGAGACACACTATTAACCTTTTTTTGTATATCCTCTGTGTATCTTCTGAAGCATGGTGTTCAAAACTGATTGAGTTGTGTCTTATTACCAGCAATATCTTGACTATATAATTTCTTGGAGATTTTTTCTTTTTTAATATATTTTGTTTATTATGCTATTACAGTTGTCCTATTTTCTTCCCTTTGTTATCCTCCACCCTTCACCTCACCCTCCAGCATCCCCCCACCCCTTAGTTCATGTCCATGGGTCGTACATATAAGTTCTTTAGCTTCTCCATTTGCTATAATATTCTTAACCTCCTCCTGTCCATTTTGTACTTACCGTTTGTGCTTTCTATTCCCTATACCATTTCCCCCATTCTCCCCCCACTCCCTCCCCATTGAATACCCACCATGTGATCTTCTTGGAGATTTTATTTTATTAAATGTATTACATGATGATTATGAATTATACATAGAGCCAAGTTTTGTCTTGTTTTAGAGAAAAGTAAGATTTGAGTCATTTGGATAAGTTGGAAAATATTAGGAATATATTTCAAAAAGCTATTATTTTGATTTATAAATACTTATGAAATAAAATAGATATTTGCTTTATATTTTTATTTGAAAGTCAATATTTTCTTGTGACTTCTGCGTGCCTCTTGCAAGACTGAGATGAAGATTTATGTGTCTTAAATACCATTTCAAAGAATGGTTGTTGAGACATGAATATTTCTAAAATATCTTAAAATTTTAGATTAAATTTTCCTATAATTTCATTTTCTGGTAAGAAATTTAGAGATATCAGAATTTTTCAATTTGATCAAAATTTGTAAGTACACTGTAGTCAACTACTACTAAATTGTGATATTGTATTTTTGGAGGGATTGGTTGATTTATATGTTTAAATTTATCACAGATGTACAATTAAAACTGCAACAACAAAAAACAGGACATTTAATGAGAGTACTTATAGTCATTTAAAACACACAAATCACATGTTCATTAGAATGTCCCCTACATTTTCTTACTTGATCTCAGTGACCAGTTTTGTTGGTAATTGAACATTATATAGATTGCTATGACAATCTATAGAATAATATCCATAATAGTAGTATTTTGTGCTTTCTAAACATAAAACAAAGTTTTAAAATAATTAATTTTATTGGCTTTGCTTAAGCATGCTCTGTATCATATCCTTTACTATGAATAGTCTTAACACATGTATTGCAATATATTTACCCCAAGACTTTACCTAAGTGAAAATATGAAAGGCATACTTCCAATTGATATTCAGTAGCAGCTTTACCTAGTTTTCATTAAAGTAATTTAACTCTATTGGTCAGAGTTGTCATTTGTATGCAATTGTGGTACATAAGGTGACAACATTTATTATGTTGAAGAATAACTTTTAAATAGCTGACACAATTCTTTAGTGATAAATCACCAATAGAAAAATAGGTCTTCCATTTATAAATCTTAAAGAGGACACTTACAAAACCCTAAAACTATTTTCACCCCACATATGCATTATGTTTGGCAATACAAAAATATTTTTTCTACTTAGATGAAAATGATATAAAGTTTTATTGTAATTTAAAACAAACATATATGATAGAATGGTAATATTTTCCAAACTCAGATGCTCCATCTTTAAAATTTTGCATTATTGTACAAAAAGTTGAAAATCATTATCTTAAATAGTATATCAGGATTTCTTCATATAACAAAAATATGAATGTTTTTCTATGTATCACATGAAAACCTTATTTGCTCTCTTTAAAAATCATAGAGTTAAGTTATAACTTTAAAACCCATAATAATATGACTAGTATCTAATAAGGTAGACCAACATTAAAGTGGCAACTTTAATGAATTGATGTTAGTTATGGGAATAGGACCACCCTCTACCAGCTCAGCCTGATGGAAGCCATACCCTAGATAGGCACATTCAAGAATACAAGGCTTCATCTGTCCCCAACTCCAAATATAAGGTTATTGTTTCTCCTGAGGCAAAGTAAGCTGTCATTAAGTCTCTTGTCCCTAGCTTCAGGTTACAGAGGTGTTATTTCCGGAAAGAGCAGTTAAGAGGTCTGGACTTTCTACTTCCACCAACAGCATAAACTCTGTACTAAATAGGGCAGGCTGAGAATAATCAAGCTCCAATCATGATGGCCTCAACTGTGCATTAAGGCAGAATTTCCATGCAGAAAGAGGCAAACTGAAAAGACCAGAGGCTACTGTTCACAACAATCTCCCTGCTTGTAAAGGTAGGTATTAATTTCATAAGTGGCTTGTTGTCTCCATTCCCAGCTCTTGAGTAATGGCTCAAAAATGTTGCCTATTGAGAGAATCAAAGTGTAAGAACAGAAACTGTTGAGATTCCCGCCACCGTCCCCCTCCCCAACAAACTGCCACTAATAGTGTGCGTACGTTGAAGCCTAAGGGCATTCTCTAAAAGCATTGGAAATATTGGTGGTAAGTAATTAAAAAGAGGCCAGTAGTTCCATTAGAGCAACAAGCTAAATCACAGTATGACTAGAGTTTACCTGAGAAAATCAGCAAAATAGACTGTGAGATCTCTCACCCCTTCTACCATGCAGGGATGCAGTGTGAGAATGTTTGTCTACAAACCAGGAATAGACCTTCACCAAAAAACTGACAATACTGGCACCTCGTTATTGTACCTTTAGTCTTTAGAACTGTGAGATGTAGAATTCTGTTCTTTTTAAGTCACCTTCTCTATGGTACTCTGTTACAGCAGCAAAAACTATGATAATTACTCCCTTTATTTTATTGTTGACACTACAGCACATATCCCCCATTTTCCCGTTGTTCTCCCCATCCACCCTGGCCTTTATTAAATTGTTGTCCGTGGTGTATGTATATATGCACATATGTCCTCTGGGTAAGACAATTACACTTGATGTTTATCACATTCATAGGAATACCAAGGATTAGTCAATAGTTTGAACATAGTTCATACCAAGACTCTTTTTCACAAATCCCTCCCACTCTCTCGGTGCCTCTGTAGTGTTGTATTCTGTCCTTTGACCTTTTAAAACTGTAACACTAGGTCCTCAAACTGAGTTCCAGTCTTTCTAAATCATCAGGAATGAAGATTCTTGCAGGTGTCAAGGTAAAGAAACACATAATTACCAATGGTAGTAATAGGAAAAATCCAGAGTCTAAGATTGCAGTCTTCGGTATAGTTGATAGGCTTAACTGATTAATAAATGTGGAATGCTGTTTTACTAGGAAGTGGAATGCATGACCTACATGACTCCAGGTGGTTGACAAGGAATTCAACCTTTGTGTCCCAGGAGGTGTTAAAGTCATCTACATGGTATCTGAGCCATTATGTCCTGGGAGGGAACTCCATGGCACAGGTAAAGAATTGATGATCAGCCCATAAAAAATACTAGGAAAATCACCACCAGTTTGCAACTCTTAATCTCATTAACCTCTCAGGCAGAACAGGACCAATACAATGGGATTGGTCTGATTAAGATAGCATAAAGTATATAAAACAAAATGGAGTCACTTGTGTCAAATAAAACAGCTGTCAATCGACCATGATTTTGGTTAAAGAGGAAAATTACCTAATCAGAGTAAACACATCTGTCAAGGAAACATATCTGCCCATGTGGTCAGAAAAGATACATCTGGCAAGATATCTGCACACATGGTCAGAGTAGTTGTGTCCACAGAGTAAAACCATTCACAGATATACTCCTGGGGAATTTCCACATTTGGCAGTGGGGGTGTCAAGCAGAACAGCCATATACCACCCATAGGCTCCTGGATAAATACTCCACCTAGCATCTGGGGTGCCAAAAAATTTATTGAAAAGACCCAGAAGGGTGGAGTACATACACTGCTTTCAAGGTATAACTGAGGCAGGCTCCAGACCACTGCTGAGACAACTGAGCCCCACACACCAGAGTGCTGCTCCATGCCACACTGATTTCCCTTGGCATCGGCCACCAGAGTCTCTACCTGGCTGCACTGAGGACTTCATTCACCCTCCTGCCCACCTGGTTCTGGAAATTCTTCCTTGCAAGACACTGACAGCTCTCTCACCCACTGTGCTCTCTCCTGGACCTGTACACTGAGACTCTGGGACTCGGGTCCATATCCCCCATTTATTGTGGTGTATGTGTATGTTATATTTCTCTTAGATTGTTAGAGTGTGAGTAGGGTATTAATGCATATTGATGTTCTGTTTTGAGTGAATTTGCATTCAACAAAAGCTGAGTGAATAGCACAGTTGCTGTGTGAGAATCTTGTCTATTCCATGGTGCCAGGCTGCTCAATAGGTAGCTAGCTGAGCAGTTGCTCAGCTGACTTATAAGAAAGACTATATCACGAACAGGCTCTCATAACACTTTTTCTCCAAACCCCTTGCCCACACTTTTCTCTTACAAAAAGGTTGGTTTGAGATGAGATGTTAAGATGGGTTTTATGGTATATAACCTGCCATCCTCTCAGATTACTGACATCTGAATAAAGCACCATAAAGATTCAGTCTTGGCCTCTGTTTATTGGTTCTGGTAGCAACAGACAGCACGAACAGTGACTTTGCTACTTTCAGTAGTTTGCTTTATTTTTAATGTTGTACACCACACACTTTTCATCTTTCCCTTGAATTGTGTTACTACTCTTTAAGACATTTGAGTATTTTTAAACTATATTTTGCTCAGAGTGTCTGTGTGTGTGATTTCCAATAATGTGTTTGATCAAGATGCTCCACTTTTCTTTTTTCAGATACACTCTGAAAATCGATGTTTCAGCTACTTACAGATTGGAACACTCTTCACCATGCACATATAAAATAATTTGCCTTTCAGACTTTATGTCATTAACATCATGGGATGTCCAACTCTGTCATTTGATTTTTTTTGAAAAGCTAGTTATGATCATTCTTTCCTCTCCTCTTCTTCTCTCTCCTTCTCTTTCTCTACACTGCCTTGCTCCCTCTCTCTGAGTGTATTTGTAACTACTTTAGCAACTGAATGTATAGACTTGTGACATAATTTTTTTAAAAGCAGATTTGAAGGATTCATTTAATTTTTAATTACTGTCTCTTATCAGAATTTTTCTTGCTGGAAATTGTTTTTGTGTTCTTAGTATATCAAACTGAGAGGTCACTGTACTTTCACTAAAAATTACTTTTGAATTTTGATGGATTCCTGCTGATTTTGATGGTTTTTGACAATATTTTATAAAACATAGTGCCATGGTGACTGGAGTAAACATATCAAAGAACCAATTAAATATACCAATTAAATATAACTTTGAGGTGTCAATTTTTTACTTTTAATATTCAAAGTCCTGTTTTTGCTTGCTTAACAAATTTATGCAATTATTTACAATAATATTTGCAAGCATTCACATTATCTATTTCTAAGTCAAGACCTAATCATTATTTATATTTATGACATTCTAAGGGTAATATTTATGTTAACACTTTTTATTAAAGATTAAATTCAAATGAATGGTTTATTAGTTACTTATTTGATTTCTATGAATACATACCACTGGCAGTAGTAGCACTAAGGAAAAAAAGAACATTTAACATATGTAAAGTACCCACTATATTGAAGCTTATTATAATACAAATAAAATTTAATAATAAGAAGAAATTACATGACAATTTACACTCTTTTTATTCAGTTGACTAAAATCAGTTGACCAATGTTGCCTTTTCAGGAAATACACTTCTGAAGTATATTTTGAAGAACACATTGAAATATCCAGGATAATTAATAAAATTTTGTTAAAATATGTGAGATATAGATGGACAGAATTAAATCACTAATTTATCTTCTGACTTCACCAAGCAACAAATTGGTATTTCATTGTCCCATGGTTAGAGCACCACCATGGATAAGAACTGATATAAATAACTAGCAAAAATAAAAATATCCTAAGAGCACATTGTTCTGTAAATATTATGCATCAGTCTGTAATCTTATTCTATGATGTAGAGCTTTTAGAATTGGCTAATGAGATATAAGTGTGATATTTCTGTTTTAGTAATAAAATTTCCTGATTTCTTAAAAAATATATGCTGTTTACATTGATTTAAAGTAAAAGTTAATCATTAGAAATATTATTCTGAAATGCAAATAGGTAGCAGCTGATATCACTCTTTTTTAAATACTGTTTTATGAATCAGACAAAGCATTACAATTACAGAATTTTGATTTTATCTTTTGTGATTTCTGAAAAGCACTGCATATATCTAAGATGTGTTATAATCATTAAATATTGGGGAGTAGAAGATTGTGAGTTCTACAATATTTATTACTCCAATATTTATTATTGGAGTAAAATGATCAGAAAGATACATCAGATGGCACCTATAGAAAGCCATCATTGACTTAGTACTTAAAATTCTTATAGGAAATTTACAATAAAACATATTCTTTTTGAGTACTTAACTTAAAGGACAGAGGGCATTCTTGTCATTTGTAGAGGAGCATTTAAATTCAAGATAAATTTAATAGTTTCCAAACATAGTCAGAATTTCTTAAAGTAAAATAAAAAGAAAAAGTTTCAATGAAGAAGTGGTACATACAAAAATCTAGCAATACTGGTATCAGAAGCAATCATGTTAATCCAAGTTCTTAACTAATTATTAGTTATTAATTTCAATGCAAAAAGAAACATAAATACTAATATAGAAAATGTATAGGAAAAGTCAGTATCAGAATTTTAGTAATTTTCATAGGTATAGTACACATCTCTATTTTGTTATACTTCCTACAAATGGAGATTACTCAGGATCACTTAGGAAATTACGAAGGAAGAGTAATTAAAAGAATTAAAGTGCAAAAGATGTATACTGAGATGTAGGCTTTTCAGATTATTCAACCAGAAGATGAATGGTCTCTTGATAACTATGGAATAACTTAGATCCTTTACAGAGAAACTGAACCTCCATGCAAGTCTGAACTTGTATACCTGTTATAATTAGTATTGATTTCATGACAGATTTTGCTCTAACTGAAAAGAGTGACAGCAGCAGCCAAGAAAACAATAAACAGAAAAAACGCAATAGTGAGAACATGTTACATAAAACCCACACTGTCTGCTGTCTGAGGTGCCCACACCACCTGCAACTAAGTTTGTTCATTGCTCTCTGTCCTCACTGAATTTGCTAGTGTGCTGGCTTGTCCATAGTCACTGGGAGAACACTGTCAAGTTATGTTTTGCTCTGTCACAGATCTCCTCGCCTGCAATGGGCCTCAGTCTTCAAGGGTTATTCCTGCTCTTTGTAGGTAATGCCTTCAGACCTTAGGCTTCTACAAGTCTAGTGCTTCTCACCATCACTGCACACCTCTTTATTAGAGCTATGCAATTCTAACCACTTGGAATAAGTTGAAGAAAAAAAAGCCCAGCATTTTATCATCCAAATATGCATTGTCCATCTCTGCTACAGGGCTCTCAGTCTAATGTCAAATTTGTGAAACCAGGCTTCCCAATCTGAACCACAGAAGAGAAAAAGTTGTTTGAGTGACTGTTTTCTTGATTGTCCCGTGGGTGACCTAATACTATATTGGATGCATAGGAAATTTTTATTATACATAAGGGATGCATTAAGATACTAAGGCTTAATTCTCTGTGGATCCCTGGTGGAAAAATTCTAGGTTTCTAGGTCATGCTTGCAACTTCTATCAGGTAATCCGTAGCATATAGTTATTGACCCCGTGAGTTGGGGAGGAGGTGGAGATGACTCTGAAATTAAGTTTGTCCCCTACTTATTCATTACTTTTCAATCTAGGTAAGTGGGAGAGAGTGACACAGTTATCTTCCTTTGTTTTCTTTTCCTCCGTTCTTTTTTGCAGAAACTTTACCTGCCTTGTATTCTCTTTTTTCTGATCATTTTTGAAGAAACTCACTGGGTCCAAGTTGACCACACATGACTTTAGAAACAAGAATTTTAGGGTTATTAGGAATTACTGATAACAATAATTACTGGTATAATATTGACTTTATATTTTGAAAATATCAGCTTAGTAAAGCAACAACCTGAATATAATTCTAAAACTTCTGTAGATTATGTAAACTTGGGAAACTCTAAGAGTTCACACAGATGTGATGTGACCTCAACAAAATACCATGCAGGTTTAAAACTAGATAATACATTGAAAATATATTTTTAAAAAGAGGAAAAGTTTTTATGAATTCTGTCACAACCTGGGTGACCTTGGCAAGTTGCCAATTTTCTTTGAGTTTTATTTTTCGCTTCAGTAAAATAGAAATAATGACCTACTTGTCTCACAGCATGTGATTATAATCATAAGGCATATTTTTTTAAAAAAGGAATATTTCAAGTTATAAATTACTTTTTAAAAAATAACATCATTTTCTTTAAACTTTTAACCAAGGTAGAAAGTCTCCTCTTAAGCATCCTTGAACATTCAGTATAATCTTATTTGGAGAAACCACCCGTAATTAGTTAAGATTTGGAATTCATTGTCACAGCTTGTACTTTCTGAGCTCTCACACATGCGGACTGCACTCATTTCCTTTGCACAGCTTGACCTTTTCTAATTAATGCACAGGGTTGTCTGACTGCAGCTTGCATGGACACGCTATGCCTATCAGGATTTGAAAAAGTTCCAGCTCTATGAATTTCCAAATGCTTGCCTTCAAAAGATACATCTTTAAAACTTTAGTTTGTTGTATAGTACCCACATTATTCTTAGTTCATTATTTCCTATTTTTTGTAAATTAGTATTTTCTAGTCTAGTTCTTAATATTCTTAACTCATATTAAATAAGTACTTTTATTCTTTAAAACTATTCTCTTAAAATGTTGGATGAATTTATTGTTTGCCAGCAAGGGAGAGTGACACTGGTACATTTAAAGTAACAAGCTGACATTACTAAATTTGTTAGACTGATCTACTAAAAATGATAATGTAAAATAATTTTAAGTAATGTGTCTTATACATTTGCTTTCTTAATTTCTTTTTATTAATACACCCTAAGTGTAGAACTCCTTTTTTCTCTTGGTAACCTGTAATCCATTAAAGGGTAAGAATCAATTTTTACAGAAAACTGATTGAAGGTTCAAAAGAAAACAAAACAGAGCATAAAGTCCAACTACTTACTACACAAGTTAAAAGTAAGTCATTTAATGAGCTACTTTTCTGTTTAGTTCCTAGCCTCCCCTCACCCCTACCCAATATAGAGAAAACAGCCTGTGTGTTTCCAACAAGGCCTTGCTGACAGCTCCTAGAGTTCAGATCAAACATATTCAAGAATACCAAGTGATCAAAAAACACAAGCAAAACTCAGAAAATTTGTTAGTACGTGTTACTTTACTCTACCTTCTTATTATCAACCAAAATTGTAACATATGATGCCAAAAATGTACTTACTTTAAATTATGACTTCTATTATGTCCTGGAGCATCCATGTATGATTCACTTACTGTTTAAGATACAACTCAACAAATGAATCTGTCTTAAGGGGAAAAAATATCAGGTGTTAAAAATAAGTTTCTGAGAGCTGACACTAATTTTGCCCTTTCTTTAGAAAAATACCCATAGATTGGTGATAGATGCCCTGAGATGAGGGAGAAAGATAATTGCTATTTTATATAAAATCAGCAAATTTCAAAATAGACATATTTGTGCCATACACCCAGTGGCTGATCTTCTATTGGAAGGAAAAAAAAAAGCTAACATTTTTAGATGGAGAGAGAAGGAAACTTATATTTTCATTTGAATTTTTTATTTGTTAAAGTTTGGGGAAAATGTTTATATACTTCTTAGGAAATACATCAGGTAATAAAACAGGGTACAGAAAAATGTGCTTTTTAAGAAATATTACTCAGTTGCACACAAATGTACACAATACCTACATCCTGAGGTCACTGGTCTACACACATGGAATTAGTCCCATTCCATGTTCAGTTAAGAAGACTTTAGCCCCCTCAGCATGTGTTCTGCTCCTTGGAACCACCAGCCCTGAAAACTCTTCCTTAGTGCTCCTGGATGTTCACCCAAGTAGGCCTACATGAGCATGCCATGCAGCTGACCCACCACTGTCACTCTGTGGTGACTGCCATGATAGAGTCTCCAGCTCAGACCTCTGGTAGCTGGTGACATCCCTTCAGAGACCTCTGGGAAGACCCTCTGGGAAGCTACTGTTATCCATGCCCCTTGTGAGGTCCCCGTTCTATGACAAGGACACAGCATCTGAAGTCTCTGAAACCTGCCAGTCTCAGATGAGAAGGTGGTACTGCTGCATGTAGTGCTGGTAAATGACTTGCTCTATCCATGCTCCCTGCAACAAATTCTCACTTAGGTGTGAAAGTAGCATCGATGATTTCCATTGCTTACCAAATTCAAGAAAGCAAATGTTCAACTTTTCACCTCAGTTTTTCCTATAGTGTAAGCAAACCAATAAATATACTAAAATAATAATAATATTCCACAAAAGAGAAAAGAAATATTGTCTGGCTGAACAAGAAAAACTCTTAGGCAAAAAGACATTTGTCTCCTTTTCTTTGCTTTTCTTTTTTCTTTTGTCTCTTAACACCTACCCAAGAAAAAAGATGTTTTGAAATAAAAATGAAATGTCATTCTCAGTTCTAGAGCATAATCTGAAAAATATTAATATTACTGAACCATAACACTATTATCTATATTCAGATTAAACATGACCTCTATTCCTGCTCTGAAACAATAATTATGTTTTTACTTTGAGTTTATACAACAAAAGTGTCATTTCTGGTCATATTTTTAAAGTAATGAAAGCATTTTTTCAAATCATATATAGAAGAAATAGTGAAAGGAAAGTTTGTAAAAAGATACAACTGATTCTAAATTAAACCAGTTATTTTTTAATTAAGAAAATAAATATTTTATATTTATTTTAAATGCTCTACATAGAAATATATTGAAATGATTAAATAATATTATTAAAATGTGATTCCTAAGGATTTTGAAAATGTCTATCGGAGAGGGGTGTTTCCAAGTGTTTTACACTTGTCATGTCCTATATTGGCAATTAGCATTCAAAAGGACTACGGTGAAGAGTGCACACTCTGAAACTTGAGTTTAAGTTTCAGCTTCAATTTTTAGTTTGCAACCACTGCCTTCGCCTTCTTTGGCTTTCTGATATTCTGAAAATAGTTAGAATAAAATAGTTTCAGGGCTTTTTTTGCACAACTAGCTGGTGTGACAGATGTAAAATTTTAATTAGTTCATGTTGGAGCTAACAAAACTGGTGGAATTTACTGGCTGTGTGCTGAAGCCAGTGTCTGAATTCATGATGACTTGGGTTTCTATTGAGTCCCTTTGAAGAAGATGTTTGTGTACTCAATCGTCTTTCATATTTCTAAATACACCCTCAAATATCTCTGGATTTAGATGTAGTATTTTTGTTTTAACTTAGAAAAAATGCAAATAAGTATATAATATATTAAGATAATTTGTGAAGTTCTTAAAGAATTCTAGGTTCTTATTTATGCAGTCTCTTCCAATGAGGTTGTGACAGGTGGTGCCATTTCTGATACTTTCTGGTCACAACCCAGTATTCATCCCACCCTGTTTCACAGTGACAAATGTCAATCCGATAACCTGCGCAGACCAGTGAAGCCATGTCACTGTACCTTAGAGAGACACGCACTTCCTTCTTTCTTCAGCAATTAGTTCATGATTCTCTGTATTTCTTCTTCTTTAAAAAGTTTTGCTTTCCCTGTGCATTTTTTCTTACTTTCATTTTGCAGCACTACCTAATTGTCTTCAAATCCTTAACCCGATCAGGCCAGTGACCTCTCATGGGTTTACTTGCTACAGTGATCTGTAGTCATTTGAACTCTGGTTGGGAAACTGGAAATGTGGAGGAGCCTCTGCTTGTCTAGCAAAGCATCTTGAGCTGGCCTGGGATTTCTCCTGTTGGATTTATCTCTCCTTAAATTAATTAAGTGAGGTTAGTGATACACACATAGGGTCCCTCGCTGCCCAGCCATTCAGGTGGGAAACTACCTTGTGATCAAGAATCAAAACAGGTGAAATAAGAGCCAACTTCTGTATTTCTTTAATAGATTTTCAGGAACAACGATTAAGAAAAGCTGGGAAAATACTTAGCAGGAAGAGAATTGGTAAGGAAAAAAAATGCTACCTTTTTCCAGACACCTTCAACTGCATCTGTGGCAGCCAAATGCCTTATATAGCCTCTGGTTTAGGATCAATTCACTGTGGTGTATATGAATCTCTGAAAAAAAGTAGAAATTTCTCAAGGACAACTAAATTTGTAAGTCTATTCCTGGGAACACAGAAGTATAGCTTTTTCTACATTGCATACTTTCTTTCCTCATCTTCATTGCTTCTTAGATATGTACAATATTTGAGGAGCAGCAATAGTGAAAGGCTGAACGAAGGATGCTTTTCTAACAGCTATACGTAGCAAAGGAGGTAACGTGTAGTTGATGTTTTGTACCCAACTATATGAGAAGATTCATGTCCTTTAAACTTAAGTTAAACTAAGCCTTTGATCTGAGAGTACAAAGAATGTAAGACTTTTTATTTGTTGTATAACTCTATATCAGTTAAGCCATTGTGAACATCATTCCTCTGATGACTTGCATATTCATATCTTTTCATATAATTATTTTGACATAGAGTGCATATTTATTTTTTTCAGTATTTCAAATCTATGAATAAAATCATCTTCACAAAATGTTGCTGCTTGTTAATTATTTTGTAATATACATTCTAAGTAACACAGGGTACTTTTTCTGCACATATCATTTTAAGTTCCCTATTCTCCCTCTGCTCCCATTCCTGCTAAGTAATTTCTTCTTAGCTTGTTATACGTACTTGTGCATGTACGTCTTGGTATATTCTGAATATGAATATATTGGGTCATTATGAATTTTTATGTATACAAAAGAAAAGGAAGATGAGAGTAGCAGGTCGTATCATCATGGAAAAGATAATCCTTCAGCATTTGAGTTCAGTTCTTATGGTAGTTTATTTTGTTAGTAATCAGAGATCAGAATTTTGGAGCGAGGGAAAATAGAGCATGTTAATAGCCAGCATAGTACAGGGATTCTACTGTACAAAGAAGTGAGCAAAGGTCCCAGACATTGTGTGAAACAAACACAGAAATTAACTGGGAAAACTATGGGCTGTTGTTGAGGAAGATACATGTGCCTCACAGGGGCATCCAACTTTTTGTTGTGTCCCTGGGCCACACTGGAAGAAATGGAGTTGTCTTGGGCCATACATTAAAAACATTGCAACACGTGATCACAAAAAAATCTCAAAATGTTTTATGTAAATTTATGATTTTGTGTTGGGCTGCATTCACAGCCATCCTGAGTGGCATGTAGACCACGAGATGCAGGTTGGCCACGGCTTCCTAGGAGGAAGAAACACTCTGTGGGTTGTGTTTCCAAGGGTTACATAGTAGAAGCAGGACAAACCCAGTGGATTCAAAGAATTCTGGGCCAAAGCTTCAGTATGCAAATAAGCCACAGATCTATATAAAAGTTAGCTCTTTTTCAGAAAAACAGACAATGATAGGGGGCCCTCATATGTTCTGAGAAGTTATATCATTGTGTTTAACCTAGAAATATGTGGATGTTCATCAATAAATTTCACTGAAAAGAGCACTAGGAAGCCATAGAAAATAATTTGGTCCATATGTACCAGGGTATATTAGAGTTATTTGGACAACGATAACAGTTTTTAATCTATTTCTGTTGATACAAGGAAATGTCTACTCTATGGATTTCCCAGTGGCAAAAAAGAAGCAAGTTGAGAGAGTAGTAATTTGAATATATAATTGAATTTTTATTAAAAGATTAAAATGTTTTGTGAAAAGTGAAGAAAAAATAAAAATAGAGAAAATATGAATGACAATAAATTTCAGGGCCTGAACATGGATTTTCTTTGGTAAGAAAATAATAAATAGTTGGCAATTAGCATATTTAGAGTGTGTGGAAACAGTTCAATTACAAATTAATGATATTTTGTTTTTCTAATTTAATGAAGATTATGTGAAAGTATAAAAATCAGTATCTCCCCAATTTTCTTATTTTGTTTTAGCTTTATTCATGACCTTTGTGATATAGAATCTTTCAATTTTTTTGCAATAAAACTGTCAAACTTCACTTCTTCTTTCAATTTTATGTTTTAATATGTTTTCAAATTATTTCAGTATTATTATGTTATAAATGAATAACTTTTGATATAAATTGAGGAGCATGCCTAATATTTGATGGTAACCAGATTTTCAACCAGGATGAACCAACTGTACCAACTATATCGAATCTGTGTATTCTCTGTGTTACCATGATGTTCTTATGAACATCTTCTCATAATGATAAAATTAATTTCAAACTTTAACCACACATTTCTTACTGATCATATATTTCAAACATATGATCTCTTGTTCAGGTTTTTATAACAAACTACTGTATACTGAGTGACTTAAGGAACAAATAATTATTTCTACAATTGTGGATGCTAAGAAGTCCAAGATCAAGGTTACCTGCTAATTTGATATCTGGTTCATAACCTGTTGTCTTCTTGCTGTGACCTCACATGGCAGAAAGGGCGAGAGGGTTGTCTGGGGACTCTTTTATGAGGGCATTTTTATCATTCATAAAAGCTCCATCCTAATGACATCATCACCTCCCAAAGGTCCTGTGTCCTAACTTCATCACACTGGAAAGTAAAATATACATTTTGAGAAGACACAAAATTCAGTTCATAACATATCATAGATTTAAAAGTCTTAAATGTTATTTAAAAAATCAATGAATTAAATACTGCATAATCTTACAAGAGGCAATTATTTTGAGTATCAGAAACAAATTTTTATTTAATTTAAACTTTTAAAAAATGTTATTCATATTAAGCAAATTGCATGTATGCACTTGTTTAAAGAAGGTTAAGAACTAAGGTAGAAAATGTAAATGATTTTTCTGCCTAAGGGCACACTCCCAGTGCTTATAATTTCTCACTAGGTGGATTATTAATGATTATGAAAGGGTTACCAAATTGAATCTATAATGATCTTTTATAATCTTCAGTTTTAATTCTCTCCATGGAATTGTAATTTATATTTTATTATGCATTAAAATTAATAATAGTACATTTTAGACATTTGTTACACTTGAGTTAATATAATTATGTACTCTATAACAAATGCTACCTACCACATTCCTTCAACTCCCATCACCTTATAAAATATTAACTGGTGTTTTGAAAAATATATACACATATATACATATATATGTTTTGAAAAAAGTGTATATATTTTTATACAGACTAAAGTTTAAGTTACAAAATAGTGCATGTGATTTCTTTCCTTGTGTTAAAATTATAATCAATTCTGCTAGTTGCCACTCAGCTGAATTAGTTCTTGATAAGCTTTAATGGGGATATCACTTTGTAGATTAATGTAACTTCAGCCCATTACACATAATGGTAGTCAGATTAATTCAGTAAAACTTTTACCACATTCTAGATAGTAAACCACAGAAAAATTAATCAGCTTGGTGTTGTGCATTATATTGCACTTAGAAGTGAATCATATGAATGCCAATTCTGCAAAGTTTTTCTATGTCTATTTAAAATAACATTAAGTATGCTATACAGTTTAACCATTGTAAATTCTATAATCATTAAAGTGTTTTGTTATTCATAAATTTTGTTATAAAATATCAAATGTTTTAATAAATTATGAAATCATGTACTTTATAATTTCAGAATGTATATTTTGATGCATTCATTAATGAAAGCAGTTTAACTGCAATTATAAGTATTAAAAGTATTGCAAATAAAATAATTGGTCAAATAATTCAGCATACATACATATATGTGCATATGCACACATAGGCGCACATGCATATATGAACATGTGTGCACATGTATGCACACACATGTACACATACATGTGCATATATGTGTGTGCATGTGTGTACACACAATATACACATGCATACATATCTATATCTAACTACATCTATCTATCATCTATCTATTTCTACCCACATTGTCTCTTGATGAATTATGGCTAACTTATTGTACTAAGCTTGTAAAGATAAAAGACTTTACTGATAATTTGACTACCTGTATGGATTCTTGAAAATAAAAAAATAAAATGCCGCATGAACTAAATAAAAAACATTTTTTAAAGGAAAATAAAGATAGGTTGCTGCTCAAGACCCAGCCAGCCTCGGCGAGGACTGTGAAGCTGCAGCCGCAGCTGCCTGCCCCTGTTTACCTGAGCGGACGCCTCCGGTTTCCCTCGACAATCCACCTGAGGTCATCCCTTTGGTGTCTCAGAGAACGTTTAAATTTTGTCTGATTGTTCCTTAATATCTGACTGACTTTATTCTTCCTCTTTACTACAAAACTACCAAATTTTCACAATATTTACAGAAAGAAATTCTATGTACTATTTTTTAAAATATTATGGCTCAACATTTCAGTCATCTAGTTTGAATCTCTAAATATTTACTTAACAAGATTAAAACTCAAGTTACAACCATACTATCCTTTACAAGAACATTATTTAGTTATATGATGTTATAATACAAGATATGTTTTCATATGATTTAAATTAGAAGCCTTAAGAAAGCATAAACATTTTAAAGTTAGAGCTTGTATCAAGAATAATAAAATTAGATATTTAATAAACATAAATTATATAATAGTAATTACTAAATTTCAAACTGGTCATTCTTATTTAATAAAAGAAGTTACAAAAATGTAATTTTCTTCAGAGGAAACTGAGATAGGGTCAAAAGTTTGTGCAAAAATTTGGATTTCCTAAATACTAGTTTATTTTGCTATCTATTAATAATATTCCACCCTGTTTCATAAAATGTACTTATTCAATGTCACTTTAACTTTATTTATTGATACATATGCCTAAGCACAGGTCATAATCTTATTTTTGAATTTCTAATTCTGTTTCCAGTGTCACTTTTTCTACAATCTCCATCCCAAAGTTCACTTTCATAATACTTTCTACAGTAGTGGCTAAAATACAGTTAACTGCCAAAAGAGTGATAAAAAAATAGCACAGTTTGGCTATTTACTTTGTCTTGAAAACAAAGCTAAGGTATTGTTATGATATGCTATCAAGTAGATATATTTCATTATTAGCACTATTTTTCAGTTGAAGAAACATTTAGAATTATTTAATTTTTTTCTATTGTTAAAGATGATTATGTTTCAAAGCTAAATTTGAACCCAGGTAAACATGCCCTTAACCAAAATTTTAATCATAATCTGTTTCCACAGTACTATAACCAAATAACTGAGAAAATAAACAATTCTGGCCAATATATAATTTGAGAAACCTATCATCTTATTGAGCTTTAATAATTCCCCAAAATAATATATTAGATTACAGCTTGAGTGATCAAGTGGGTTTGCAGAAAATTAGTTCTTTTGCAGTGGGATTCTCAAGGTGACTTCATAATTCTATGTTCACACCCTTATGTGATTGCTTCTCCTTTAACATGAGTAGGATGTGTGACTTGCTTCTAATCAATGTCTTCTAATCAATATACCAATGCCTAACTTTGTTTCATGAAAAAAATGTACCTGTGAGAAAATTTATTAACCATTGTCACCTCAAAAAATTCAATAAAAAGGAAAAAAAATGTATGCATTACAGGGAATCAGCAGTGAAGTAGATGAGGTAGAGGATGGAGCCAATGACTCAGAAGATAAGAAAGCAGAAAACACCCAATGAGAACAGGAAAAAGAGATAAAGAACCCAAAATTTGAGGATAAGATAAGGAGCCTGTGGGAAAACTTCAAGTGTGCCAACATTCACACCATGGGAGTGCTGGAAAGAGAGGACAGAGAGCAAGAAATTGAAGACTTAGTTGAAAAATAATGATGGAAACCTTTCCTAACCTGGTGAAAGAAAGAGACAGGCAAGTCCAGGAAGTGAGAGAGTCCCAAGCCAGATGAACCCAAACAGGCACACACCAAGACACATGATAATTAAAATGACAAAGGTTAAGGACAAAGAGAGAATCTTAAAAGCAACAAGAGAAAAGCACAACCCTGAAACAAACAAAAAAATCCAATAGTCTTTTAAATACAATCTTTCACAGATATAAATCACAATGACTCCTGTAACTTCAGTGGGGTGAAACAATTTATATGACTCATACGTCTATGGCTGTTTTAGGGTCTCTCCAGAAACAGGATGGATCAGCCTCTCCAACCCCCAAATTATTTTAGACGTCAAGATGGACAATGCCATGCTCTTTATAAAGAGAGGTCATTACAAGTTTATTACTAACATAGTGAGGTATTCTGGTAAGAGCAGAGCTGGGAAGGCTTCCAAGATGGTCTAAAAATGACTCGGAAGTGCCTGGAAAGCAGACTGGCCTGGGGTCTTTATGGTGGTTAAGGAGAGAAGCCAGAGCCTGGCTCTTGTGTATGGCCAGCGGGTTTACATGGTTTCAAATCCTACCAGCACCACGGGGTGGAATACCCAGATATTTTCACCGGTTTTCCCAGTTTTGAATTAGGAAAAAAAAAAGAAAAGTGGGAATGTTGAGGCTTAAAACTTATTAGCAGTCAAATGTCCGAAAAAAAGTCACTTATTATCACAAGGATAGGTTGAATGACTCCTGGTTTCAGGTCTGCACTCTCCGAGTCTGTAGCAATGTCTAGGCAGTGCAGCTAGAATGGATATGCCTGGAAAACCGAGCCTTCCCTATAGTAGTGAAAAGAACCCAAGGGAGATTGGATCACTCTTGTATTTGGGGGCTAAAGCTTGAAACTGGAAACCTGCCCCTTTATATTATATTAACTAAAATCAGTCATGAAGTCAACTTGGCTTCAAAGAGTGGAGAAGACTCTTTCCTTGATGGAAAGCATTGTAAAATCAAATTGAAAGGAACATGATTACAGAAAAAAGGAATAATGAAAATCATATTTGTAAACAATCTAATGTAGTGTTGACTAGGAAAAATAATCTATTCACATCTCATTTTAAGGCATACAAATCTTTGCATATGGAATTGAACTGAAGGAAGGGAAAAAGCCATTATTTACACTTCCCATTTAATCTCCTAATCCTCAAAATGGTATTGACTAAAATTTGAGAGGCAATTTTTATGCAAGACAAGTTGATTTTCAATAACTCAGTTTTTCTTCCTTGATGACTATTGAATAATCATAACCAATAAATAGTGATTGAAGTAATTTTAAATTAACCTATTTAGAAATAGTAATCTGCAAGAAAAAATGCGAAGTAGAGCTAAGGGATAATGGCATTTATAGAACTCTTAATTAAATGAACAGGTAGTAACACAAAGAGAAAGAATCTTAGGAGCACTTTCATCAATGGATTTCAGAGTTAATTATTATTAATTCAGAGAATTAGAAAATGAGACAGTAGTTGTGATTCTCTCATTTAGTAGTACATGTCTGGACCATAAGAATATATGCTAAACAGTGTGACCATAATTAACTGCATGCAAACCTGCCCAACAATTATAATTTAATAAAGGATCCCAGTGTAACACAGGAAGCTAAATCTAAGCCAGATTCAGGCTTCACATGCTCTCCACTGGGAAATATAATGCTTTGTCTGATCTCACTTTATCTGAAAATTAATCATATAACACATGTCATCAAGGAGTTTCTGAAAAGATGTTCAAACATAAAGGAATAGATTATTTTAGAAGACAAGAAAATACTGTAACTTGAGGTAAAAGAAAATCCTGAAAGTGATAATTAAATCAATCTACTAAACAGTGACTTAATGATAAATCACTAGCAGCAGTCTACTGAAAATTGAAAATAGGAAGAGAATGTTCATGACAATTATTTAATGATGTTCTAGAAGAAGCAGAAGAACAATTAGTGATTGATATATATTGGTTAGTTGTTCTAATTATCAGAGGATACAACTGTCTATTTGGAGATAAGACAAGAAGCTAACATATCATTACAACATATTGAATACTATAAGAGGATGGTTGCACTACTTTGTTGCCAATGAGGAATTATAGAAGTCAATAGCTCTTACATATAGCACTAGTAATGAGGTAGAAATGATATGTTTTGGAATAATATAGAAACTAAGATGGAATGAAACTCCAGTACATTAAAAAAACCCAAATAGTTGTTTTTCCCTAGAAGTTAATTTTGTTATGAATATGCAATGTTGATCTTAATAAAATGGTACAATATAATTGAATATTTACCTAATAAATATTGTAAATGATTCTAAATAAAATTCCCATTTAAAGATATTTTATCACCATAAAGCTAACATAATTTTAAATTATATAGTTACAATTCTAAAATTTCAATACAAACACAAATAGATTGTAGCAAATGAGCGTATTTGAAAAAAATTCAGACTAGTTGTGCTATATTTAAATATATTCTTTAAAAAATTTAAAACAAAAAAGTCTTTTATATTGGTGAAAATAATATAAAATTTAGTTATAAGGCAATTGTTAAATACAAGTGTGAGAGAATACATAAATATTCAAACATTCATACATACAGACCTAGGCATACATGTGTGTGCACACACATACTCTGGAGTATAGCTGTACTTTAAGATGGATTTATTTTTGGATGTTATACAAATAATAAATAATTTATTAATTTAATGTTAAAGAAATTCATACAACAGTGTGATTCATTTTTGTGTATGCTGAGTCTTCAGATAATTTTAATAATTATCTTTATAAACTTAGTTTTTCAATTTCTGCAACGGATGAAGCACAGTATTCATTTTTATTTCATAAAAATGAAAGTAATTTATTTCAAAGTAATTTAAAAAGTGAACTGCAAATATTGAAGAAAGTAATCACACTTAAAATATTCAAAGTCTTATTTTAATTATCTGTAAAAAATATAAAACAAAGAGACCCAGTGATTTTTTACCTGCTTTAGAATATATGTTTGGCTTACAGACTTCCTTGGTCTGATAAGGTGTAAGGTACTTATATTTTTTCTTACTTATATTTAATTCACACACATACATATCATTGAAGATGAGAAAGTTGGAAAAGTGAAAAATTTCTCAGGAAATAAAAATAAATATTCTGGAAACAAAAATCTTTCCATAAACTAGTGGTTCTCAAAGTCTGATACAAAATCATTTCAGAGACAGCTAAAATCAAATATATTTTTGTAATAACACTGAAATATTACTTTTTTTTTGTTCTCACACTTTTCTCCTATATTTGTAGAGTGGAGTTACCTAAAAGCTACTTGATTTGTGATGGGGCAATTGCTCTTAGGGCTTTTGAAATGTGTGGTATTGTGTATTATATATTCTTATGTGTATTCTTCAGTTATCTAGAATATTCTGAGCTAACTGTTAGATAGATAGATAAAACAGATAGAAAATATCCATAGATTAACTAAATTTGCTTTCAGTTTCTTACTGTACACTAACTAGCTATGTTCCATGATAACTTCCATTATCTCTATTTCTTTTAATCCAATAAGTCATGACTTGGAAATTCCAAAGAAATATATATATATATATATATATATTTTTTTTTTTTTTCTATTTGTGCACTATCTTAAAAAATATTTGGGGGAACATTTAGATCTGAAGCTGTTTTTTATTTACATTTGTTTATTTAAAAAATTGCTTTTATTTTTTTTTATTTAAACTGTTACTTTTTAAAAGAATTTTAGCTAGAATATATTTTCTCATAATCAAAAATAGATGTTTGGCTTAAGAAGGGAGATTAGATGATTTGTTTTCCTACTGACAGTTCAATCATCTATATATAAGGTTGCTGAAAAAAACAAAATATATCAGAGCTATGTTAATCCTAGACATGATTTATTCTTTAAAAATCCAAATAATTTTATAACTTTTACAAATACAAATGAAAATGCTCTAAGCACCTTAGAATGATTAATTTATATCTTGAATCTGACATACATTGTTCCAAGTATCTTTTTAAGTAGCTTTTTAAACTTTGACCTTTACTGTATTTTTTTCCATTATCATTTAGCCCTCTCTTATCCCCTCACCTCCCAGCAATCCCTACACTGTTGTCCATGTCCATGAGTCCTTTTTCAGTTTTGAACATCCCTCCACCCCATAACATCTCCCCCACAAGCTGTCATCCTGCTCTCTATGACTCTATCCTCATTTTCTGTGTTAATGCAGTTTGTTCATTAGATTCACCTACGAGTAAAGTCATATGGTATATTTTTTCTCTGATTGGCTTATTTCACCTAGTATAATGTTCTCCAGGTCCATCCATGCTGTTGCAAAGAGTAAATTTTTCTTCTTTTTTTTTTACAGTTGAGTAGCATTTCATTGTGTAAATGTTCCATAGTTATTTTATCCACTCATCTACTGATGGACAGACTCTTGGGTTGGTTCAATATCTTGGTGATTGTAAATAACAGTGCAATGAATATAGGGGTGATTATGTTCTTTCAAATTACTGTTTTGGGTTCCTTGGGATATAGTCCTAGAAGTGGGCTAGCTGGGTTGAAAGGTCATTCCATTTTTAATTTTTTGAGATATCTCCACATTGCTTTCCATAGTGACTGCACTAATCTGCATTCCCACCAATAGTGTAAAAGGGTTCCCCTTTCCCCACATCCTCTCCAGCACTTGTTTGTTGATTTACTGATGATAGCCGTTCTGTTTTGTGAGAGATGATATTTCACTGTGGTTTTAATTTTCAGTTCTCTGATGGTTAGTTACATTGAGCATCTTTTCATATTTCTATTGGACATCAGTATGTCGTCTTTGGAGAAGTATCTATTCAGGTCCTCTTCCCATTTTTAAATTGGGTTGTTTGATTTTTTAATGTTCAGTTTTATAAGTTCTTTATAAATTTTAGATATTAACCCTTTATCAGATTTATCAGCAATTATGTTCCCTCATTCTGTGGGTTGCCTTTTATTTTGTTGATGATTTCTTGTGCTGTGTAAAAACATTCTAGATTGATGTAGTACTATGTATTTATTTATTTTTTTCTTTTTTTTTCCTTGCCTGCAGGGATATATCTAATAAAATATCGCTGTGAACAATGTCCAATATCTGCTGCCTATATTTTCTTCTATGATTTTTATGGTTTTGGGTCCAACATTTAAGTCTTTCACCCATTTTGAATTTATTCTTCTGTGTGGTGTAAGAAGGTTATCTAGTGTTACTTTTCTGCATATATCTGTCCAATCTTCCCAATACCATTTACTGAATAAACTATCTTTAGCTCATTGTATGCTTGCTTCCTCTGTCAAACATTAATTATCTATAAAGGTGTGGGTTTATTTCTGAGCTCTCTCTTCTGTTCCATTGACCTATATGTCTGTTTTTATGCAAATACCATGTGTTTTGATTACTATGGCCTTATGAGATAGTTTGATATTAAGTAATGTAATTCCTTCTACTTTGTTCTTCTTTCTCAGGATTGCTATTGTTATGTGGAGACTTGTGGTCCCATATAAATTTTTGAAATATTTGCTCTAGTTCTATGAAATAATTTCATTGGGATCTTGATAGGACTTGTGTTGAACTTACAGTTTGCTTTGTGCAGCATGGACGTTTTCATGATGTTAAGTCTTCCTATGCATGAACACAGTATGTGCTTCCAGTTATTTGTATCTTCTTCTATTTCTTTCTTCAGTGTCTTACAGGTTTTTGAGTATAGGTCTTTACATCCTTGATTAGGTTTATTCTTATGTATTTTATTTTATTTTTTGTAGCAATTGTGAATGGGATCATGTTCTTAATTTCCTTTTCTATAGTTTTCTGTTGGCATATAAAATGTAAATGATTTCTGTATATTAATTTTGTATCCTGCTACTTTTCTGAATTCATTTATCAGTTCTAGTAGTTTATTGGTGGAGTCTTTGGGGTTCTCTATATACAGTAACATGTCATCTACAAATAATGACAGTTTTGCTTCTTCCTTCCCAAATTGGATACTTTTTGTTTCTTCTTGTCTGATATCTGTGGCTTGGACTTCTAGTACCATGTGGAATAATTGGGGGTGAAAGCAGACGTCACTGTTTCATT